>CM020513.1:20890000-20942500 GCA_009823395.1 Thamnaconus septentrionalis
AATGGCCGTTATTAATACGCCATATTTTGTAATGATAAGGAAATAATGATAAGGAAAAATGATATAATGATAAGGAAGAAAATATGGGTCCTGGCACTCTGCCAGTTGCAAACCACTGGCTTATAATAAACCACAAAATTTATACTTTAAAGAAACCACATCCCGTTTCGTGGAGTCTTTTGGGAAAAGAATCTCATCATGGTTCCTGTGGTTGCAAAAGACCAAAAAAAAAAGAAAAGCTGATGGACTGTGTCAGTGTGTCACTGGGCTGTCTTCAGGTGGTGACACCTTTCTGCGACACACCCGGGCGTGAAAACGGCGGCAGCGAACGCCTCCGACTCTGACATTTGTGGAGCGACAGCGAGTGAGGAATGATTGATGGCGCCTCCCTCCGCCCTTTGTCCTCCTGCTGCCCCCTCCGCTCCCCACGGCCCGTCCCCCCATCAATATCGGCTGCGTTATTTTCTTGTTTCGCCCCGACGTCGGCGCGGCCATAAACTGATATCCATCGTGTCGTGACAAGTTCCGCAGTGTCACGTCTTTATTGAGCAATTCCTCCAGAGGTTGCCGCGTGTCAAGGCGAGCCCGCGCCGCGGCGTTAACTACCGGCCGCTGGCGGACGACACGGAACAAAAAGGAAATCATAGAGAGAATAATGAGGCCTCCTGCAGAGGCTTACTCTCCTCTTGCACTCTTTCGCACACTTAATAAAAAGCCCGCATTATGTAATAGATTCACCAGCGCCACGCTTTGACAGTGTGGCTGTGATGGTTTTTTTTTTTTTTTTTTTGCCTTACCTGCTATTTTTCATACGCTCAAATGGACAATTTTCACATTTCAATAAAATATAAAAGCGACACAGCCAGAGCATTTATGTGCGCGGGTTAGTCAAGCCACGTATACTGAGAACTAGGTCGATTGGTCTAAGCCTTGGTCACAGTGCGCACACAGGAAGGGGAATTGATTCACTGTGCTGGGTTACAGTATAGCTGCGTGTGCCCTTGTTGAATTTTCAGAATGTTCACGTTTTATTTCATTTCACTCTCACTGCTCCTCCTGCACAGGGTCGTGCTTATCCCAGTGTGAAAGTGACTGTAAGAATACTGATACAAATATTGATATTTCGGGGCGGAGCCCCAGTGATAAGGCCGGCTCTGGAAAACAAGCAGCTCTGCCGCCAGGCAACAGTCGTCTTCTGTAGGTTGATACATGACTCACTCTGTTAAATTCAACAAAAATTTTGCCTCGCCTGATGTTTGTTGTTTCTTGTTGCGTCGTCTTCATTGCGTTAATTGCCACACAGCTGTTCAGACAGGTGTGCTGTCCCACGTACTGCGAGCGACGTGACATCTTGCAGGTTCCTCATTAGCGGGAAGTGACACATTGCAGAACAAATCATGCTAGCTGGGACCCCGTGTGTGTGTGTGTGTGTGTGCGTGTGAAGGTGCAACCTATTGTGCGCCAGTGATTTCTCCACCCCCAGAGCACTAGAAACATGGCAGCTGCAATATGAGATGAACCACCAGGACACTGAGACGCCCCCGAGCCCTTTTGTCCAGTGCTGTTGTGCACTCACCACTTACAGTAAATGTGTGCGTGTTTCTGATTGTGCGTGAATGTCACCTGAAGCGGTGTTGATGGTCCTGACGGCCTCCTTGGCGGCGACTCTGTTGTTCGGAGGGTAGACGGGCACGATGTTTTCGTTGCGCATTCCTGACATGCGCGGGCTCACCTTGGCGGGTAGATGACTGCGTGAGGGAGGAAGAGGAGGAGGAGGAGGAGGAGGAAGATGTGAAGTTCCAGAGAGAGCGCACTTTTACAAGAAGAACTCAAACACATGAACGCCGCCGCCGCCGCCGCCTCACCCCGACTGGCTGTGCTGCTCGTCGATGGCGTCCACGGCGCTCTCCACGGAGCTCAGCAGGGACTGTATCTGATTGGCCGATTCTTTCAACAGGAAACGGGTCACGAACTGCTCCACGTTGGTCCCTCGCTCGTAAACCTGGGAGGCAAATCCAAAAGATGACGAGGTTGAAGCTTTGAGGGACTCCGTGTTTGACCAGTTAGGACGGTAAAGGACCACTACTTTGTGTTACGTAAGAGATTAGTGGCGACTCTGGAGGACACGCGCGCACACACACACACACACACACACACACAAGGACACAAATCAGCACTTTTCATTCAGGTGACGTGGAGTTTTGAAGGGTGACCAATTACCTCGGTGGTGTTTTTCATTTGATAAGCAGAGTCAAATATGTTTATATTTTCCTCTATTTATCGCGTCTTCACACCTCACGGCGCAGCTTCTCCTGGCTGGATCCCCCCAGCCCAAATCTCCCTGAGCCCCTTCATCTCATTTGATGGTCGACGGGATTCTAACGGCGGACCGGCAAAGCACACGTGCACACACACACACACGCAGGGCCCAATGTGACGTGTGAAAAAAAATAACACTGCTGCCCTTCACTCTGGATGCCCTCCTCCGTCTTCCTCACCCTCCCTTTCACTCGTCGCTCTCTGCGGTGAAAGTCGGGGTTTAAACTTCGAAAACCTTTTAGTCTGAGCCCCGACGGGGGAATTAAAAGTGCTGCTTTTTATCATACGCGAGCTGACGGTCCATCCACTCTCTCCTATCAAACACACTAAGGCAATTTAGTAGAATTAGTCTCTTTCTTAATTGGCAAAAAGAGTTTGAAGCTCACACACACGAGATCCAAGAGTTTTACTTCATGCTGAAGCTACTGCACATCAAAATGGGTGTTAAGGTCCTGCAGGAAGAGGACATTTCACACTCACTGACACGGAAAAGTTGAAAATGTAGTCGGGAGTAAGAGGAATGAAACGGAATGAGAGACTAAAGAGGGAAGAGATGTGAGGACAGTGTCAACACGGCGAACTGTGACGAGTTTCGCTTCTGGAAGATCAGAACCGAAGCTCCTGCTCCAACTGTAAGAGTTTTATCGCCGCCACTTTAAATCATCCCAGGACTTGACGGGGATAAAAACATCTGCCCTGAACAGTGACCTTCCATCATTAGAATAGTAAGGCGATGAAGTGCGGCAGACGAACGAGGCTGCAAGAAGGAAAAAAAATATATATATCCTTTGGGTTTTAGATTGTTGGAGGAATAGTGAGAGAAAACACACACACACACACACACACACACACACACCTAATGCCGTGTGAGTCTCCCAACTTACTTCCTCCCAGAACTCCAGGATGTCTGATCAGAAGACTCATTGGAAATGTTTCTGATCTCTCCTGATTCTGCTCCAGCTCCTGAGCTTCTCAGCTCTCCTTGCTGCTCCCTCTGGGGTGGGGGGGGGGGGGGGGGGGGGTCACCTCACCGGATCAAGTCGCATCACTCTCTCCTTTACTCCCGTCTCATGTGACACCAACCGTGTCCCACCTTCTCTCTGCTCTTCCTGTTTCACCCTGCAGCCCTGCAGGATCGACATCTTGCAACCTTTGTCCATTGAGTCCAGCATCTCTCCCCTGCACGTGTCCAGAAACCTTCTCGGCCCTCTCTCGCCGCTTCTGCTTCATCTCCAAGGCCGCTGAAGCTCAGCCAACCCCCTGGGACACGCTCAGCCCCAATGCTGCTGCTCACCGCCAGTGAAAATCTCAGCATCTTCAGTCTCCACCCTGCTTGCACTCCCTCCTCTCGCTTCTCCCATGCACAAGAGTTTTGACTTGTTTCTACGAGGTTTCATTCTTTTCCTTCTCCAATCGATATCACACTGTCATCGAGGTACACAACAGTCCACGGAGACTCCTGCATGACCTTAACTGTCAATCTGCGCCACGCAAACCACAAAAATTACAACAGCAAGAGCAAGACTAACAACAAGAAAACATGCTAATTTATATGCACATGATACAAAACATCGTAATCTAAAAAAAAGGGGGGAAAGAAACCCCTCTGTCTAAAGGAAATAAGCAACTGAAACCACAATTAAAAAAAGTTCTTTCTAAAAGGAAAAATGAACTAAAATATCGTAGCCATTGTAGTTTTTGAAGGTTAAGCTAAAGGCAACTGGACCGGTTATCTCCACTTTTCTTTAACTTAACTTTCAAGAACTACTGTGATCATTCTATCTATAAAACAATAGATTTACCCTATACACTTTTTACCTTACCTAAAAGCACAAGTATAAAGTTGTCAGGTGTCCCAGTGGATAAATTAAGTGTGTGCTTAAACAAAAAGATTCTCTGAAGCACCGCGTTCATTTCATTTCACTGTTTCTGAGTTGAGCTGAGCTGAGCTGAGCTGAGTTGAGCTGAGCTGAGCTGGTCGGCCTCTGATACGCAATGACAACTGCGCTCCCCTCTGGCTGACTTGAATTTGCTGCAACGCTCGGCTAACAGCCGTAACAGCAGCAGAATCACAGCAAAGTCTGTTCCGGTGTGATTCAAAGGGAAACGCTTGTCTGGAAGCCAATTTCAGCTACAACCGCTGCCTGACAGCCTCTCACTTGTGCATTCAAAGCTTGTTATTTATGAGTCACACACTCATCAGCACGCAACAGGTGCAAGCTCCTCACAGGTGATGATACAACATTTTTTTTCTTTTAACTCATGAGAAATAAAAGAGGCCATTTCACTGCAGTGACTGTAAAACCCCATAGCGTCGCTTGGAGAGATGAGCACAATGTCGCCGTCACGGTGTACGATTTGCAAAAGGTGACAAGAATATTGCTGCCTGCTCTGATAACGGCCAGTGACGGGGTTGTTTCCCCGCACGTTGTCCAAGGCGGAATGCGTCAAGAGTTTTTCCCATTCTTTCCATTTTCTTGTTTGTCTGCACATAACCACACAAACTATTCCATCCACACATTATAGCCATTAACAATTTTGAACTATTTTTTTTAAAACTATTATATTAATTGAGTTTCTAGCAATTTTTTGACAACCACTTGTAAACGTAACCTTGTTTGGCATTACTTTAAAACAATATATTGGCAAAATCGAAGAAATTTTTTGGTACGTTCCAGTGCAGCGTAGGTTAAATTCAATTAACGAGGAAACTTAATCAGCTCGGGAAGAGGATCGAATACTCAAACTACATTGAAATGAAAAAAAACTCAAGTGCAGGT
Source organism: Thamnaconus septentrionalis (assembly GCA_009823395.1). Classification (NCBI taxonomy): domain Eukaryota; kingdom Metazoa; phylum Chordata; class Actinopteri; order Tetraodontiformes; family Monacanthidae; genus Thamnaconus; species Thamnaconus septentrionalis. The sequence goes on from CM020513.1 coordinate 20,895,100, forward strand.
TTCAATGGTCAATATGTCACCCTTATCAAAAGAAAAGCCATTGTGTAGCAAACATTACTAATGTTTCTTCCATCGGATAAACCAAGACTTCAGCACAATCTTTCTAAATTTTAAATGCTAACTAAACATCATGCAGTGAAAATATGTACACAATAAATGCGTGTGTGTATGCTGTGGGGAACCACCTGGGAACGGCGTTATCAGAAAGCCATTATGAGAGTCCATTCACTTGGCACACTTGAGAGTCGGTCGATCACGTCAGCTTTACGGTCAGAAGTCACAGTGCAGTGAGTCGGCAAGACAATTAAGGTTCCCATGCAGCCAGCCAGCCATCCATCCAGTGCCGCGCTCTTATCAAAGACAAACGCTCCCCCGAGACCCACAATCACACGAGCTGCACTCACTTCTATTATCACAGTCAATGGCTTTCACTCGGGTTCACACGCGTGTCTGTACACAAACCACGGCAAGCGGGGCAAAAGACTTTACGGCCGAGGCGGGAAGGCTTCTGCTCAGAGAATCAAACATGTGCAGTCGGCACTGTAGCGGCGGCCGTCATTTAATGCCCCTCCATGAGCACGATATCAGAATCTGGGCTTTTGACTCCATTTTAATGCATCATTTTACCCAAGAGGCACCGACGAGTCCCTAATGACTACCACGCTGAGACTCAATTACCCAAGTTGTTTCGGATTAATGGGGATGACACGAAGGGATCGATGCAATGAAATCATCCTTGTCCACCACATTCTTCCTCGTGATTAGACATCAGCTTCGTTATAACAAACATATTATTCCAATGACGGGAGTAGCTGCAACTAAACATGCACTTTTGAAATCACTCTGCCCAGCAGGTATGTCTGAAATGCAGTTCTGGCTACGCATTTACCTTGAAAAGAACTTACATCATTAATTGGTAGCGTCGTGAATATGCCCTTTGGAACTTGTCCACGGGAGTTTTTTTGGAATTGTTTGCATTCCAGCCCTACATCACGTTGCGTCTATCCTCCAGATCTCAAAACAACAGCCACTGATCACTAAAGGGAGTCTCCCCTCTGAAATGACTCTGGGGAAAGGCAAATTTGACAAAAGTGTTGAACTCTTCCTTTCAGCGTAACTACACATAATTGGAGCAGTGGGTTACTGGGCATTAGGGGCCTTGCTCAGGGGCTCTCAGTGGGGGTGATAACAGTGGAGGCAAGCAGCGACCAATTTCCCCTCCCAAATGTCCTGTTGGTTTCGGGGATTCAAACCAATTTTCCTATTTCCAATTTACCGACTTTCCCTCGCAACAAATCAGCTAATGTTGACGAAGTAACAATCGTTGATGCCTAGTTGTCCACGTAGATTCCTTGAGATTCACCGTACTGCTGTTTTATACAGTAGACTTGAAGATTGACAAGGACAATTGAGTCTATTTTGTCCATCTGCACGTATCGATAAAACCTCAGCAGTGATATTGGGTGTATTTTACACAGAGTGAGTGGAATCTAATGCAAACACTTGTAACGCCCATAATAACTGTTATTCGCAATTAGCCACGAGCCTGGAGGGATTACTGATGTTTACTGCTAATTAAATGAGCCGTGTGTTGTGCTCAGTCATTTTAATTGACCAGTGTATCCATCAGCTTTGTCAAACATGGTAGCGTCCCACTAATCTGCCTCATTACAGTAAAAATGAAGAGAATCGAGACATCGTTTTTACTGGCTGCTATAAAAAATATCAAAACATTCTGCTAAATGAGTAATCCTAACATTCTGGTTATTTGTTTTAAACCACTGTTTGCACCCTTTTGACTCAAGACTTTCATCATCAAAGCACAAGGACAAATGTTATCCTAAAAAAAAAAAAGCCTTGCTGTTCTTTTTTTCCCTCTTCCCTCCTCAAAACACGTTTCTTTCAACAACCCACCCCTCCCCCACACACAAACCCCGCCCCCTCCCCCTACTGGCCAGCACATCCCACGGGCCCGGCAACGAAACCTCGAATAGAAAAGCTGTGATCTATAATTCACACAGATCACGACCCTGCAGAAGATACACAGTCTCCATCCGCAGGCTCCCCTGAACACTGGTGGCTGCCGATTTGCTACAGTGTGTTCTGTTAGCACTTTTTTTGACAGTGTTCAATTTTACTTTTTTGTGATATAAAACCATGACCAGCTCTGGAAAACGCACAGAAAACAAAACAAAACAAAACAAAAAATGCAGCCATGAGCCTTAAAGTTAGTTTAAACACAAACCCCCGATGAACACGTCGCCGCAGCGCACATCAAGGGTGTCTCCGCATTTATGAGACCTGAAAGATTTAATCTCGCATGAATTATTCAAGCAGCCACAACAGTCCACTTGTGAGGCCGTGCAATCTTTTCCGCGTGTGTTCTTTTTCATTATTCACCCACTCTGTTGTACAAGGTAACCCTCCAGGTTCGCACACATCCAATTACACACACGGAACACAGTGAGACCCTTTGGTGCCAAGATGCTGGCGGATGATTACATGCCTTTGCAGGAGGCGGTAATCAGTGATTACAGAGGTCGGTCTCGTTAGGGGAAATTATTCCTTTTTCCAGACGGAGACAGCAAACTTGCTGCGTGACAGCTGACTGTATCTCTGGCTATCTTATTCCATCACGTGCACTGCTAGAGGGTGTGCACAATGTGCAGGTACTACATGCTTCAGTTGGCAAATCACTCCAAGAATTGCTTCTTTATTTCTATTTTCATTTGGATTTTTTGTGTATGTGCACCGTAAGGGTCACTTGACTAAACATGTATAGTGTTAAAGATGTAGTTTAGTGTGCCAAAGCAGTTCAATTGTTGAAATGTCTAGTAGATCTATTAAAACCAATGTCAAGAGCTTCTACTTGGCTGAAAAAAGCCTGAGGCCACAAAAACAGGCAGGCATTGTGAGTCTGTGAACACTGGCAGCCACAAAGTGGACGCTGCGGTCGAACTGGACAACATTTCTGCACAATGAAAAGAATGAGAAAGGGCACCGAAGGGTCTCTGCGGTTCCGACTGGCACTGGCGAGACCCGAGTTGAAACACTGCAGCACTTCCCCGCCTGCCACCAGGCGGTGACGCGTCCCGAGCCTCACGCTGTAACCAACTTGCTCCGGGGCGGAAGACAAGAAATCTAATTTTCCCACTTTGACTGCGACACACGGGAGGCTCATCAAATCACGTGACTTTGCCGTGGGCTCTTTCCCAGATGGATGTGTCTAATACATGACACGGGTTTGTAAAAACATTCACTCTGGCGTCCAAGGTTGGAAAAACAAAGGACAGCGTGACATTTCAGTACATTTTCAGCACTTCCGTTTGTGGAACTGACTGTCACTTTAATAACTGTTCAAAAACAATCTTCTATAACAGCACTGGTAATGGTGGCATGGGACAGGAAGGTCAGTCCAGACAGCAGTAGTGATGTGTAAACCAGCTGTAATCCAGGTTAGGGAGGGACACATGGCCCAGTTTAGTGATATAGGACATTGTTCAGACGTGATTAACTGCAGCTCCAACTAGAACAAAGTCAAGAAATCTAGAGCTTCCTTTAGGCAAGAAGCGTCCACCAAATTACACGGAGCAGAGTTTGGGAGCCTGTCAAGAATCAGTAAGAACTTTGCTTGAAAGGGCTAAGGGACGTGGTATCACACATTCTGAGTTCCAGTCAGGTGAAGACCAGAGGAATTACAACGGTCACTCAGTTAGCTGCTCTGTACACGTCTCGTGTACCGTTTAAGTTGGCAGGAATCGTGGTTGTGAAATGTGTACGGTGGCCGGGAAGTGCAAAACACACGCAAAAGAGAAAACAACCGCAAATCAGAAAACACAACACATTAACCAGAAACACAACCGGGAAGCAAAACACCCGCAAAGGAGAAAACAACCGCAACATGTCGACTATCACGTCGTATTTGTGTCCTGCTTCAAAATATTGTCGGATTAGTGAAAGTACTTGTTCACTTTCCGCAGTCATCTTTATCGCCTTCTCCTGTACTTCGTATTTTCGTTACCTACACCAGCAGCATAGACGGGAGATCGTGTTTAGTTTCCGGGCCAAGGTATCACTTTCGTTTTGGTTAATGTGTTGTGTTTTTGGTTAATGTGTTTTCTGATTTGCGGTTGTTTTCTCTTTTGCGTGTGTTTTGCACTTTCTGGCCACGGCAAATGTGCAACGTATGGATCCTTTTTGCAAAAAACATTTGAACTATTTGGTTTCAATGATGACGGTGTGCAAAGGTAAATACAATGCGTGGTTAAACTTCCAGCTTTGCCACCACGACTGCCTTGGCCTAATCGCAATAAGAACAAAACAAAACTGTCCTCTTCCAAATTTGCCACTTCCGAATGCGTAGCCTTACTTTGATGACTACTGAACAGGTTACGTTAAAGGATAAAAGTGTGACAAAATGTCAAAAGCAATAAAATGTAAATGACATCATATTAATTGAGTTCAAGTAAAGGGCTTCTGCACACGATAGCATAATGACGGGGTTCCTACATAATGCGACAGCAAGTCTCTCTCTCACTATTGTGTGACGCACATTCCAGAGCAATAATTATGGGTTAGAGGCCACATTATAGTGACTTGTAGCACTGTTTAGTCTAAATAAATGCCACCGTAGCCTTGCTTGTCTTGCACACAAAGTGTGTGTGTGTGTTTGTGTAAGAAAGAGAGCGAGAGAGAGAGAGAGAGAGAAAGAGGGAACCTGACGATCATTCAAATACAGAGTCAGCCAAACTAGTGGACACACATCAGGAAAAAGAAGAACTTGCATAAATATTTCAATACCAAATCTATTCAGACATCGCAAGATTAATACAAGTTACCTTTGGCCTCTACAATTACAAGAGGTGCTCCAAGTGGCGGCCATTGACTTCTAGACATTTACAGTATGTGTACGGCGAACTACTGCTTTGGTAATGGTTGTCATGAGGGTTATTCACTCTGTTGGGAAAACATCGTACAACAGCACACAGTGTTATCATAATTGGATTAAACTTCAAAAGAGGTATCTAAATGAGTAGAAGTACTTATACAAATTAAATATTTATGCAAGTTTTTCTTTTCCTGAAGTGTGAATACATTATTTCGCCTGACTTTGTAGACACTGTAGAGGGATGGAAGATTGGGGTGTTGTCTGCATAGATCGTGCATGTGACTCTCCCTGGCCTGTTCCATACGCTGCCGCTGTGGTTTCATACCCGCTTCGGTGGGATCTGTTTGGTTTTCTCTTTTGACTGTGCAAAGCCCTTTGGATGTAATTTAACGCTTTATAAATAAAAGTTGATTGATTTTATTTCCCACCTTGTCGTGTCTGGCGGCGGCGACAAGCAGTAATGGCTCTGCGTAACGCCCGACAGATTTATTTTTTCGAAAGGCAGCGCTCGAAACCAGAGGGAGCGTAAAAAGCAGACAGGTTGGTTCAAGATCCTCCTTGAATACATTTATTTGTTGATTAATAATGCAGAGTTTTGGACCGGAGGGATGGGGGAGACGTGGCGGGTGTTGGTGTGTGTGGAGGAGGAGGTTGGGGGAGGGGCAGTGGCAACTAGAAAAAGCACAGAATCACAAAAGTGGGACGTTTGAGCTGATTGATTGATTTGTCATTGATCAACTCTGCAGGTGCAAGGAAGCTTGATTAGTTTACCAGACATGTCAGTTTGTGGACGGATATGGATGTCCATCTTCTATTGACACGCTGCGGGCAAAATATTTGCTCAGGCTCTTTTTTTGCAGAATATAAATAGAGCAGAGTGCGGCCCAATCCTGCTTGATCCTTTTCTCCTACCGCTCAGTCCAAAGCCTTGCCTTCTACGGCCGAGAGGACTTGCTGTTTTTCTGGCCCTTAGAACTAAGACTTCTGGGAAGAGTTCTGTGTTCAAATTCTAAAAAATACAACAACCATTGGATGGATTGGACCTTAATACGATGTCTTCTCAAAGGACGAAATCATTTCTGAAATCATCCGACGTTTCGTGTGTTCACACAGAATTTTGCACACTTGGAATTCTCTCAATTACTTCTAAGAAGAGATTGGAAATGGTTTTCTGTTCCCATACTTGCTAAGCACATCTTGAGTTTTCGTTTCTCACAATGATCTTGCAGTGCAAGATCATTATTTCATGAAAGTGGTTAGAATGAAACTCAGTGCAGAAATGAGTCAGTGACCCCAAACATTTGAACATTATCATGCTGAATGATGGCATATGTACACCTACAGCAGCAAGTGATACCACACACCTGTGTGTGTGTGTGTGTGTGTGTGTGTGTGTGTGTGTGTTTTGCTCAGAGTCACGTCTGGGGCGTGACAGAGCAAGTTTGAGAACCACTGCTCTACAGCGCCTTGTTTATTTGCCAAGCTGCTTTCAAGTTCATGTTTGTGTACATCTTCATCCTTTCAGAACTATTGGCCCCCTGCCCCTATAGATCAATAAGCAGCAAATATAGGCAAAGGCCACTTCTTGATGCTGATGTTTAATTAGCCTTGTAAAATTCCAGTCTAAATTGTAATCAAAAGGAAAAAGACAATGCAGAACAAATGCCAAGTGGTGTGAATGCAGCGCACAGCTCTGACGTCTTAGAGAGAAATGATTATGGTCTGTGGAGAATTCCACCAGGGACACAAACTCATCATCATTCCACCGACTAGGAGTCCAACTCCATTGTTTTGTTAAGCAGCATGTTTTTCTCACTTTCCTCTTCTATTTATATTAAGTTACCTTGCGAGGCCGTACTTCTATAGAGGACAGCGCCCTCTCTCGAACACTCGAAACCAGGAGTTTAGGATGGATTTTCTCAAAGTGCAAGAAAGGTATGTGTTCCCTTAACCTTGTGTATTATGTAACACATGATACAACGGTTGTTCATCTGTTTTTATAGTAGCTTAAATTGTATCACACGTCGTATTGGTTGCTTAAATATAAATATCCTTAATTCCTGACTTGTGTCTGATGCCTCAGTTGCAACAACACCACCACAACCACCACGTTGTGAATCAGGTTGCTGTTAAAAATCAAAATCCCTGAGAACACTGGAGAAACAATTGTTGAAAAGTTGAGTCTGCAGCCAGACCTTGTCCTTTGGAAATTACAAAAGCGTTTGCATAATACGAAGTGAAAGGTTTGTGCATTTTCTTGAGCGACAGTCACCCTTAAACAAGGCCTGTTGTTGGTGCACTGAAGTGCTCACAGGCTAAATTGCAAAGTGAAAGGGAGAACAACAGGGAATCAATGTTACTGACGGCAGCATTACGCAATGGCATTTACTGTATGTAAACACAATTAATCTGAAGACCAGACTTTTAACTTAGACAGCTGAACAACCAACTTCAACCCTTATTAAGACACTACAGGGGCCGTAGTTATTTAGCGCCTTGTGTTGTGCGTCTTGTTGTGCCTTACGGCCGGCTACCTCTGAAGTAGACTCTTGTTTTAGTTCAATTTATTCTCTAGAACGGAGGCTCCGCTAATTGTTTTAGACCCTCGGTTTTGAATGCGTCACATTGTATTACGGTAGAGTTGACTCAGGGGACAATACAAAAACAAAACAGAAGCCGTAAACATCCTCCTCCAACTGCATCCCCATCACCAAAGGAGCTCATCAGACAGTAGGAAGGGAAAGAGAAGAAAGCACGTGGCTTCTGCCGCGTAGACTGTTAGTGGTTGACAGTTTCTGGCATTCCTTTCAACTGGTCCTCAAACAGCCTCAGGCATCGCTCCACCTTCTCCTCAAGCAACCAGGAAGCACCACTGGAGGTTTCCCAGGCAGCCTATATTTAGAGTTTTTATTATGACTTGTTATTGGTTTTATTCTTTCTCTGTTTTTAGGCATCTAATAAAAGTTGTTGACGCAGCAGCAGCAGAATCAATCACACACTGTGCTTCTTTTCTTTCGAGAGGTATCCATTTTTATTCCTCAGGCCTATTCGGGGCTGCCACTGTCTTTATCTTCCAAGACAAGAGAGGGATAACAGAGGTTTGATGAATAGGGAAGCCCAAGTGTAGCTCCCCCCTACCCCCCCACAACCTCGCCTCAGCTTCGCACATGAGCCAATTAAAATGGTAGCCTAGCAACCGCCGTCAATATGTCTCCAAGCAACCGCATCTTAGCAGCGTGCGGGAAACGATATCGAGGCGGTGGACTTATGTAAATGTCTTTACTCTAATCGTCCTCGTCTCCTTCATGTAGCAGAGGGATGTGATCGCCCGACCTGAGAAGGTGCAACCTCTGTGTGACTCCCCTGGGCCCCAAGAAAAGAAAAATCCCTCAGGCCTTGCAAGAGTGACAGACTTAAAAACATGCGGATTCAGTGGGACATCCGCCATTCGCTACTAAGAAACACCACAGTGACACTATCACATAACACGCCAGTCATAGACTGCAGTTGGTTCCTGTTACCATTACATCTTAACAAGTGGTGAAGGTTGCCGCTTTGTGTGTCGGTGTCTGTGCTTTTCTATAAGCCTTTAGACTTCTTCCCTGCACTTGATGGATGTTGGTAGATTGACAAGTTTTCAGTCCAGCCTGGGCATTTGAGCCTTTTTAAAAGTTTTCTTGAGCAAATCATTGCACATTTTGTGCTTCGCTTTGTCCTTGTGTCAGATCCTCTCGCCGTCCTTGCACTGTAATTCACAGCAGCAATCATCTAAATGCCTACCTGCACCCACGCACGGCTTATTTAATGGCCACTCGACCAGATTTCAGTACGACAAAAACACACCTTTATAGAAACAACAGATTTTTTTCTGTATCCTATCTTATATCCTCCATCTATTTCTCCTTTTCTCAAGCTGAAAGCCAGTGTGCACACAAACCAAAGCACACGCGTGCCTGTGTGCTCTTGAGCCCTTTTCTCTTTTTATACACTTTTATTCCAGTCCTCCTCTTACGATGAAGACGTCCCAGCAGCAACAAGGGCCGGCCAAAAAAAGGAATTACCGCAAGCTTGAGCGAGTGCCTGCGTGTCTTCCCAACGGTGGATTTGGGTGGATGGCTTGACCACTGGCTGCTCCTCCTCTGGAGACCTCGACCAAGTCCATTAGCAGGACACTAACAGAACATAGATGCACACCCGGACTGCACACGAGCATCTATTCTCTGCTTCGATGATGGCCACTCATTGTAACCGAAGTCCAGGGGGAATATAAAGTAGAAAAAATAAGAGAAAATATTTTCTGGAACGTCCCATGAGAATTGGAAGACAGTGGCTGGACTCTTGCTCTAAATGTCACGGCTCGGTTCTTTAGATTTGTGCATTAAAATGAGTTTTGTGAAGACGTTTAAAAAGACTCTTGTATCCTCTCCAAAAACCAGCACTCACGCCGTCTTATATCGAAACGGACACCGATATAAGACGGCGAATAAGGCAAACACAGCACAGATTGAGGCTTTATGTCTCTTTCTGTCACATCAACTTTCCAAAATGACAAGTGTGTTCAGCCAAGCGTCTCATTGAAAAGCTGTGTGCCGGTGTCCGTTTGCAGGCCGCTGAGCACGCGGATCCATTACTTCACAGCTTTGTCAAATAACAGTCACACTACAGCCTATTTTCTGAATGTGAAATCAGAAAGGCTTTTCCACATGCTATGCTACTGATTTTTTTTTTTCTGCAAGATTATTTAGACCACAGAAATTAAAATTGATTGGAACTGGGTTTTAGACGATTGTCTGCGCCGACATCTCACATCTGATCTAAAATGGGCCAGCTGGCAGCAGCAGATTTATGTGCCAGTCGTCCTGTATCTAACTGTTGTCCTCCTGATCTGTCACATAAGAACATAAAGTGGCTCTAAAGGGTCAAGAAAACATTGCAGAAACAGCAAACCTCACCGAGCAGGCAGAGGTATTTTCCCAAGCTCTTTTGGCAAACAACGCCATTTCTGAATTTGCAACAAGTGAAATACGAGATATGCCTCATGCAGTTTTAGCAACAGCAGTTTTGCAAGGGCTGTTTAAAGGTCCGGTGTGTCACACTTTAAGGAAGCCCGCCTGACAGCGTGCAATATTTGGAGATTTTGAGAAGAAACAGTGGCGTCGGGTGGTTACATTTTAGATTGCAGCGCCCACCTTCTCATCATCCCTTTCCCGAGCTTGCCAGTGAACTACAGTGGCCTGCGCACAAAAAAACTTGGATATCTCGTCCACCTTCTTCTATGAAAGGCGCTGTCAGATGGGCTAAATTGTCCACACTGGGCTTCTTACAAATATGGCGGTGCAAGATGGCAGCTAACTGGGAGCAAGACCCTCGCCATGTGTATTCTTTTATATATGATAACAGGTCTTTGGGTAAGAAAACCAAATTACCCGTACCATTACTTAATTTTACCAATGTAAAAATCATGAATCATTGTAGCAGCAGGCAAAGTTGACCTGCTGGAAACATTCAACCAAGCAGCTTTTAATTGTACAGCGCTGAACCACATCCAAAGGGTTCTCAAAGCGCTTTGTTCAATCAGAGAAAAAAAACCCAACTGGGTCCCCAGCGCGAGCGAGGTGTCACAAAGCTCAGACATGTAGATGTAGACAGCGGCAGGCAGTGCTTTCGACAGCAGGCAAGCCCAAACACGGGTGTCAGAGAACGCACGGAGCGCTGGTGTAGCGTGCCAGCTTCATTAGCACAGGGGAAAGCGGCGCACGCGGCAGCTGGGAGGGAAACGACAAACTGAAGGGGGGGGGGAGTGCGTTGGTCGTCACTGCGACGGCGTTGACTCGCGTGTGTTGCAATCTCGCTCCCGCAACTCCGACTTTAATATCATACAACCCAAGTTGCCCTCCTTTCAACTCCGCCCTCCCTCTCCCTCAAATGTGCACGCAAAGGACGGAGGACAGAGAGAGACTCTAACTCACTCTTACAAACCCCTGCATAATTAATGGACCGGGTGTAACCTCATCAGTCAACGAGCGGCCAGCCGACAACACGACCCACAACCCAACGCAACTCTCTCTGTCTGTCTGTCTGTCTGTCTGTCTGTCTGTCCAACACAGGCACAAATTATTCATGTCCACATTATTAACAGTTGTAGGAGACACGGCGAAATGCAGTCAGTCAGTCGGAGCTGATGTACCGGAGCTCCACATGTCCATATCCACTCTTGGCAGGTTACAGAATCATCAGGGGACAGACATGAATACGTCCGCGTCTCTCCCAGTGACTGGCTAGCTGCCCCTCTGTTGTGTTGTTGCTCTACACGCCAGGATAGCTCTCAGAACGATGGTAATTAATACACAAGTGAGGGCTGCACGTGTGTGAGGTGTGCTGGAGCTTCATTGGAGTGAATAAAGCTCATTCACTCATGATTCCTTATTCCGTACTCGTCCTCTAACTTCTGCTCCTTTACAAATTCCTAATTTTTCTTTCCGACTCCGCCTCCTGATTATTTTTTCCGGTCTGTTCTTTGCATCCTGCCTCTTTGCCCTTTGAAGGACTCAGCCGCTCCTGACTCTTTTTCTCACGTCGTTAAATCCTTAATTTGCCCTCTCTTGAAATTCCTTGAGTCCAACTTTGCCTCTCTTTAATTAACTGCATCTGAACTGCAAGCTATTTCCGCATTGCACCAGCACACTTTCATGACACTTGCACCCCAGTGAATCAGCGTGTGCTCACCGCCTAGCCACCGCAGCTCCGCGGGAAAAGCCCAAGGACTGCGACTAAAGGGACTAATACCAAGGCCGCTGATCAGCAGTTCAATGTGTTGTTAAAAGTTAGGGGCCCAGTGCGCATCTAAATTGGTTTTCTGACCTTCAGAATTCAACCAGATGTCGTTTCAGACAAAGTTACCCAAACCTAGACAAGCCACGGCAGGAAAATCTACCGCTAAAGCGACGCTACTTTCTCATCGTACATTTGAAGCCTTCGAAGCTCCACTGAAGTGGCCACATCGAGGGTTCTGAGACAATTCAGCTCACGCAGGGATGCGGATCGGCCCGTCTTTAGCAGGGCAGCACTCCTCCACCTCAGCATAGTGTACTGCCCAGTCTCAGCCAGTCTGAAATCCCATTAAATCCCAATGAATAAATGATGAATGCAATACAAACTTGTATCGTACCAACGGACTGAGCAGGCGCTGATGTTTTACACACCGACCTTTCCTTCTTTCTTTAATTCATCACTACCTTCTGCTTTGGCGCCACCTCATCGTCTCTACTGTTACCCCGTCCCCCTTCACCTAATTCTCCTTCATCGATTTTCCTCGCAGTCTTATTGTCCCCATTCCACATGCGTTCCCCCTGCAAAGACCTCATGGCCTTTCTCTGCACCAGAATTCATTTTAACCTTGCTCTCCATGAAGAAACGGAGAAGATGAGGTCAGTCGGAGGCACGGAGGAAAACAATGGTGTGGAGGTGAGTGAGGACAAGATGAGAAAAAGAGAGGCCAGAGGACCAATAGATTGGGGAGGCGGAGCAGTGGGATGAGAAGCCGTTGAAGAGGCTGGTGGGAGGTCACTCACAGCACGAGGGAGGAGTAAAAGAAGGAGATTTTTCAGTCTGAAAGAAGCGGTGAGTGTTTCTGTCAGGCCGTCGTGTGTTTCACAAAAGCTTGAGACAAAAAAAAAAACCCACAATGTGCTAATGAGGGAGTCTCATTAAGGGTTTATACAAGGGCAACAGGACAGGCGATTCCAGCAATTCTTTCCTCTTTTTTTCTTTCCTCTTTTGTCACCAGGTTTATCCCTCGTCACACACTCTCCTCATGGGAGGGGGCCGTTGCTTATCGCACCGCCACTTGCTCGAAAGCCAGTTAAAATAGTTTCTTGAACCATTTCCGAGTGGAACATTGCCATAAAAGCTTTTCTATAAAAAGGCCTCAACAACAACACAGGGGTTTGAAGTGACTCGCCAGGGGACTGGATGTTCCCTCATGACGCATGCTGTCAAAAATGACAGCGTTCAATATTGTTGTTAATAAATAGAAAGATGCTTTTGGAGATGGCAAAAAAAAGGGTTATTCGGGGATAATTATTTTCACAAAACTCCACACCATTCAAAGAAAACCTCTCTAAGCCTTGGGTCATTTCTAATGATATTTTCTTTTCACTCTCTCATCAGCCACATTTTTTTTTTTTTTTTGCTGAAAATCACCTTTTATGTCTCTGATGACCACTTGTCTGGGAATGATTTATAGTTTCAATTTCCAGGGGTATCACAGTGGAGTATTAAAAGGCATTACTTAAGCCAGATAATTACCACAGACGGCCCTAAGTGTAATGCTGAGTGATGACATTTTAGAGTACGCGGCATTGCACAAAATGCAAATGTGATGAGAAAAAAAAAACAAAAGCACAAAGCCACTTCCACAATACACAGCACAGACAAGGCAGATTTTCACTCGCCTAACGTAACCGTCAAATGTCGTAATAATGAAGTGTGCTGGCCAGAGTGGGTGGTCTTAGAGAATAGTGCAGCTAAGAGGGAGAGAATCTCTCATAAATGTCACTGACTTGAGTGCACACTTCCTATCCACACACTTCCTAGTGCTAGCAGGTTGTTACTTTGGCGCTTAGCTAGCATGTTACGCCATAGCAAAGATTATTCTGCTGAGGTTTGAATTTCATCAAAAATAATCTTAAGACCCATTTTATTCAGCTAAATCCTGCCCCTGAGTTCAAACCAAGCGGTTTTAAGAAGAAATAATCTTTACTGATCTCTCTGATCGATTGAGGTGGATGGTAGTCATTGGCTGTCTAGAGGGCTGCGGCTCACGCAATTGCACTCTGCTTGTCAATATCGCACTTTTTTCTTCTTCTTCTTCTTTTTTTTTTTTTTTTTTTTAGCTCCACCCACTTCTCTTCATCACATCAAAGCCGCCTCAACCGAGACCAGGACACTTCCGAGGAGGCCAAAACAAGACAGATGTCGAGACCAATTAAGGCCAACACAGAGATTCACTCAATTTCAATTTACTGTAGCTAAGAGCTGTGTTTGGGTAAAAGCTATCTGCATGACAGCTCGCCCTTTCAGACTGTTGATTGAGACTTAATTGGCATTTTCATTTCCTGCTGAACTGGCAGTACTTTGAAATTGCCTCAAGACTGTTACATCCGAGACCAAAGAGTCCAAGACCACATTGAAGTGGCCTTGAGGCCGGTCTTCTAGTGCTATAAGCCCACCTGACAGTCTACTTCGACCACTACTGTGGAAAAGGTGAGGCAAAATTGTTGTACCTCGAATTTTTGGGAAGACATTCATTGACGCAATGCATTTCCTAGCTGCAGAACCTAACCATTCCAAATATATGTGTAAAATTAAGCCTTGTCCCAACCACGACAATTCTGACCTGATCACTGAAACCGAGTCACACACCGACACACAGACACACACACGTACCTTTTTAGTGAAGTCCATGGCTTTGAGGATGGAAAGGTTGAGTGTTTCCAGCGAGGCCAGAACTCCTTCATAGTCTCCCATGTGCTTGGCAAAGTAGTCTGCACAAGAAAAAGCCACACACACAATCATTTTTACACAACTGAAGATCAGAAATAACTTTTACGGCGGCTAAGTCAATAACTGTGGCGTTAGCTTGAAGCAAGAAATTCCATGATCTAATGTAAAGGACCATAATTGAATTTCAACTGTAAGGCTCCTTTGAATAATAGATAAGGGAGAGAATGAGGACAGTGATATGTGTGTGTGTTGGCGCTGTACTTACCACAGAGCTCCTTAGTGTCAACATTACTATCAGAGCAGTGCAGAGGAGCAGCAGAGGGGGGAGACAAGGGGGTTTGGGGAGGGAGGAAAGAGAAATGGAGAAGCGCAGGGTCAGAGACAGAGGAAAGGCTTTCTGCATGCACTGTTGCTCTCTGGGTTTGGCAGGCAGCAGTCGAACAAGGCTCTACGAGGCAAGTCAGAACCGATCCATTGTCATTATTCATGGCCCGGCTCAATGTGTTGGCAGAAAAAAAGTCTTTCCCCGGCATAAAAGAGATTCTCGCCGCTTGGCTGATCAAGGTGGAAGGAGAGGAACGAGGGAGGAGAAACAGAGGAGAAGAGAAGAGGAAGAGGAAGGCGATGAAGGTAGAGGGGGCAGGCAGGCAGAGGAAGGGAGTGAGGAATGTAAGTAACGATCGGACGGCAGAACTGCTGCGACGCGAGGCAGAGAGACCTCTGATCTGTTGTTCATTAATAAAAGTTCGAGTTTGGCTGAATTTAAGGGATTTTATAAAAAACAAAAAGGAAAAGTTTGATGGTTCATTGGTTTGTTTTAAGTGTATTTAGTTAAGTCTAGCCGCCGTCTGAGTTCCGTTAGCCCATTTTTTTTTTTTTAATTAAACAAATGCTCCCCATACCTATTTGGAGGGTGTACTCAAAAGATAAACCAAGCCTAAAAACTATGTTTACTTTTACCTTAAATTTGGTAATACACTAATAATAAGATAATTAAAAAAATTGGTATGCTAAAATAACCCTAAAGCCAAAGATTTGCATCTTGTTACCAAAACTGTTACAACTATCAGGGACGGACCTTCGTCTGACACGGAACTCTGCTCCGGACGGGACGTACGGGGGTCACGTGACCAGTTCACTTCAAGTGAAAATGGCGCGTTATGTTTGGACGGAGGAGGAGACGGAATACGGCTTTCGTTCTTTACACCATTCAATGGAAACACCCGCAAATCGCAATTGTACTTTGTCGTAACTTTAGAAATATCGCTTCTATTTTGCAAAAAACTGCAACGGAAACGCAGCTACAGAGACACAGTTGTTGCGTGCGAATGTTTTCGGGAACTATGGCAGGTGACTGCGCCGAGGTGAGTGGCGAGGGCAACGGCGCTGGAGGTGTTGGAGGTGTTGGAGGTGTTGGTCCTCGGGTAGATGCTTGTGGATGCAGGTACCGAAACATCGGCCATCAAAACACCTCCTACCTCAACACGTCGACGTTTGCTAAAAGGCACTCGCGCCGCTCTGACCCGGTTCAACACGAGCCGTGGAGGCAGAGCGTTGCGGGAGTCGTTCAGCCGTGGCCGTGCCGTACACACAGAGCAGCGAGACGGACAGGTGTCTAAACTGACGGTGTGCAAGAGGTTTGCGACACACTTCAAACGCACCAGTAGGGGGAAAAAGATTTGTAAACAGTTCAGCAAAAAGGATCTTTATGACTCGTGTTTACTCGAGTTAAATACCGTGATTAACCACTAGGAGTATTCCTTGTCTGTCCAGCGGAAGAAGCGGCTGTGTCACTGGAGGAGTCGCAACGAAACCAACAGAGCATATTTGTCTCACATGGACACACAGTGGTTGTGCAATATTTTACAGTTATAAAGTCAAGCTCATTCTCTTGGCCTTTGTAGCCGAGAGGCTCTGAAAGCAGGCAAACAATGTTTTGCAATCTGCCTCTTCACCCTAATGCGGTTATAAAGTAACACACATTCATCCTTACCTCTGGCTCTTATCCCACTTTTTTAAGGTTTGGCTCTCACTTCAGTTGTGCAGTATATGTAATATGACGCCCACTGATTTTATAGGGATATTGCAACTATTATTTTTTTTTTCCTATTTTGTTTATGCTTAAGATCTCGCAAGTCTAATCTTCACCAATCCTGATGCTGATTAGCTGTTGGGATGCTAAGTTGTCGCAGAGGTTTAACATTGACTTACTTACTTACTTTCAAGGTAAGTGGGGGTGAAAGTGGCAAAGTAAAGTTCATTCTGCGCAATTCGATTTGTAGCCCTGCCAAACCTCCTTCGTTCGCCCCCTGCGGTACTGACGTTGGTCCATGTTGGTGGTGAAGGCGCACCACTAAATCTCTGAGGCGCTCTGTCACTGATGTCAGAAACGAACCAGAGAGAAACAATGGGAGGGGAGGAGCTAAAAGCGTGTTGGAAGCGAGCGGTGCCTTTTCACAGTGGATGAGTATCGGAGAAAACACATCGATGGGACGGAGAGACAGAAACGAGTGTGAGCCACAGACTGGCGGAGACAGCCGAGTGAATGAGCAGCGCTATTCTCCACCAGCTCCCTCCCTTCCATCCATCCATCACACCCCGGCCTCTACAGGAAACGCTTACTCCGTCAGTTCTCCTTTTTTCTTGGGCCAATCAATAACCTTATCTGCTGTCACATGATAATGCTGAGGCCCGGTGTACAGCTGCCAAATCAACTTAATAAGTTCTTCACCCCCCCCGCCTGCAGTGAATAAGATTTATAAAGCCCAACTAACCACCAGGACCGAAGGGCAGCTGACATCACACAAATGGCGGCGGGTGTGCGTTTAAAAAGGACAGCAAAAAAAAAACCTGCCGGGGAGAGTTATACATTAAAGCTAATTCACTGGCACAACAACCATAAGGCTCAGCTTTCGTTCTGCTCCGCTTCATTTCATTCAAGTGCCCGCAGGTATCGGAGGGAGGGAGAATTATTAGAAGTGGACACTCGATCGGTCGGATCCCACTGCGTCAGCACACTGCTTGGAAGTACAGGCCGGATTGGGTTGGATTGGATGATTAAGGTCAGTGTACCGATTTAATGGGTGCCAATCAAAAGTGGCGTCCTCCGCAACAAGAGGTGGATAACGGAGAACTTAATATCCTGGCGGGCCACCACAGCCAGTGGAAAAGCAAAGCAAGCACATTTCAGGGCTAGTGGATGCTTAAAAGTTGGTGGGTTTTACTGGTTAAACTAACACACACACACACACACACACACAGATGAAGCTACATGGTTCTGTAGCACTTCTTCACCTCAGTTACAGCCATACAAAAAAAATATGTTTGGCTGGTAATGGATAATATATTGTGATACAAAGTTTGTGAGGTAGCACGAAAAATGTCAGGGCCTCGCCAGTCCATCATTCATTTTTAGCCTGAAATGCAGATGGTAATGAAATGTGAGCAGGGTGCAATATTTGTTCGGAGTTGCAAATCTTGGCAACAAACCTCATACAGTTGGAAAGCTTGTTTAGTCCCATTTTAAGTGGTGCCAAGTTTGTCAGTAAAATACGTCTGTGGGATGAGCGGCAGCAGATTTGAATATTTGGGTTGGGCCAATGAAAACCTGCCCAATACAGCAGCCCAACATCTTTATAATTCTCTGGACCTGTGTTTAGTGTCGGCGAGCTGCAGAATCTCATCTGGACATCCCTCTGCAGTGAGTCCGTACCTCGGGTTGCTAGGCGCTCAAAACAAAAGTCAGTCGCGAAAGCACGAGAAAATAAAAATTGGCAACATTTTGGTCGCAGAAATCCACAAACCCACACATGAAAAAGTTTCACTATTTAAAATGAAAATAATTTGGCTTTCCAACATATTGCAGAGAAGAATTGTTCCAATAAGAAAATCTACCAAACATAAGTGTGTATATATGTATACGCACAGTTTTTTTCAAACCGTGAAAAGCACAATGAAAATTTCAAAATAGATTTTTTTTTTTTTTTGCCGACACACACATCTCCGTCCCATGCCGCGGCAGACAAACACAGCGGTAGCGTGGCATTGCTGACCTGGTGTTATCCGAGTCGATGGTGTGAAAAAGCTTCTCCAGTTCTTCCTCGTTCAGCGTGCCGTCAGAGAAGAAGGCCTGGAACTCATCCAGAGACAGCTTCCCGTCATCTGCAGGCAGACACGCAAGCAAACAAAAGAAGCAAAACGTGAACTTTTTTCCAGGAATATAACAAAAAAACATTAAAGCATCGTCACCTGAGTTCTGTTACAACATGAACCTGGCTGAAAAATCCAATATTACACCAGGGCAGACTCGCTCATATGACCTCTCTGCTCTGAGATCTATAATTGAACCCTGCTGCACCCTGGCGTACTTTAATACTCTCTTTAATAACATAATTCTGCTTAATCATTTCTCAAAGACGTTCGTCTCCTTGCGTTTGCTTGTTACAAGGATCATTTAAAAAAAAACAATAATAACAAAAAATGTCTTTCTCAACTATGATTTCAAAGCAAAGTGTTCCTGATTGACCCATGCAGTACCTGCTACAGGGGCCGCATATTACACAGACATCTCTTTAAGTGACTCCACTTGTGTCTGCCCGACAGCTTTCAGATAGTCGAGATGTTTTTACAAGATTTCAGGCAGCAACCTAGTTCTGTGTGATGCAATTTGGTGGAAAGGTTGGAAATAAAAAAAAAAAAAAAAAAAAAAACAGGCTCCCTGTCAACTTCAAATAAGACGAACAACAAGAAAAAAAAGAGGATCTGTATGCTGCGGAACGCTTCCCATGAAAAATTAGTCGAGATTTCAGTCAGATAGAAATCTGCGCGCTCTTTTCCACTCTCTGATCTGACAGTGAAAATAACTTCACAGCACTCCATGCTTGACATCACACTTATCTCATCTTCTTCTTAAAACAACCCAAATTGTCTGTGTTTGCCCTACTTATATACGACTTTGAATTTGAACGCGGGAAATAGAGCACACGCAATGCACCGGGCAGTCGGTGGCCTCGCTATCAATAATGCGCTGGGTTAGTATTAGTCTCGTGCGTTGATGCAGTGTTTATCATTTCAGGTAGGTGCACATCTGACATCTGACACGCTTTTGCTATCCTTCGTCCTCACTTCATTTTGCACGAGCTGGGCTCATAGGCGCCAACTTATGTTTCTGCTTACGCAAACAAATTCCCTGCTCTCCAAAAGGAGACTCACCGTCTGTGCTTTGCTGTTGCTAATTCAGCGTTCAGTGCAAGTGTTTGAGGGCGAGAATAATTTTGAAAAAAGAAATCAAAACATTTAAAAATGGGAGAAATACCTGAATTTCTACATACATAAAAACCTCCAGACAACCTTGTACTGACACAACATCAAAGACGAGGTTGTGACGTCTTGTCTCTGCGTGACATGACGCCACAATTTTCCTCTAAAATGAACTTTTCTTTTTGACTTTCATGTGGATTATCGTTTTTCATCTTGAGACGTGGAACTACCTGTTTGCTTTGCCGCGCCGCGTTCTCACCCACACAAACCTGAGCGGCGCGCACACCCGGATCACAGTGTGATCTGTCTGCCTTCGGTGCTTTTTTTTTTTTTGTCAAGCCGCTGTAAAATCAATGCAGCACGCATCTCGTTCACTTTGCACCTTTATCTGTATCCCTGCAAGCCTGCCCGTCTCTGCACTCGGCAAACGCTCGTCTGCTGATTATGTTTCAAAACCCCAAGGCTTCTGGTAAAGCTTTGATAACCCCAAAAGCTCACAAAACCCTATTTGATTTGTTCTTTTCTTATGCAACCTTCAGCATAGCATTGTTTTTTTTTTTGGTCCACTCCTCCATGCCGCGATGATGTACAGTGTTGAAAACTGGGACTGTGAGGTTGAGGGCGTCAATCTGTGGGCACTGACTTGTGCTTGCGTGTTCTGTTCCCAGTAAACCCCGAGGAAATCTCTCATCGACTTATCTGGTAAATAAATATTGGCTTTTGCAGTAATACCGCGCATTGTGTAAGGAACACAAACTCCATGCAGGCATAGATATCAAGAAGGCAACAATCTCAGAAGAAGTTGAAAAAGGAAATCATTTTGTGTGAAATACTTTTTCCCTTTGTCATTTTACCTGCACACCATTCGCAATGCGTCTGTCTCACTTTTCTTATTGGCCAGACACTGATAGCGGAACTCTGTGTGTATCTCGATGCCCTTAGGGTGTTACAATCCAGCAGTTAGACTATTTTTAGTACCCGCTCAACGTCCGGTCCATGTCGAAGCTGAACGTAGTGGGTTAAGCGGCCCGCAAATCCATTGGATCCGCTATTGTTAACGTGAACAAAGACGTGGTTGCATCTCGTGTCCCCACACTGTTATAAAATAAAGCCTGAGTATGCAGGACATGAGGACTAAGAGCTCATGCTAGTAATACCCTCTGGTAGTAGCCAGCTCACCGCGGAGTCCCTGCTATTGAGCTGTCCAGTTTTAATTAAAACCAACTCAACGTAGCAGTCCATCACAAGGTCTGTGATTGTGGTGAAGTCGAGTCATTGCGGTGCAGAAGGAGCCAAAAGGTGTGGATAAGCCTCAATTCAGTGGCTTATCCACACCTACTGCCATGAGCTTGTGGTGCCCACCGAAAAGGCCAGGTGCTAAAAAATGACGTCCCTCTGGAAACACGGAGTAGGACCACAGTTCCTGGATGTGAGAAGGTGAGATTGTTTGGGCACCAGATCAAGTTCACTGGAACAGACAATGGGAGTTGCGGAGGTGGGGCAGAATGCTATGTCCTATTCAGCCAAGGAGAACCTTGGAACCTTTGAGAGGAGCTGGAAGGTTCAGCTTCAACACCTGCTCAATGTTTTTTTGTTTTTTTCCCCCCATTTGCAAGGTTTTGGTGAAAGTTTTGCAAAATGAAAATATCAAGCTTTCATTTTAAGAAGGTCAGCTGCAGGGCGTTCAGCACCCCGGTCCTCATCCGGTGCTTCATTGTACCGAAGAGCTGTGAAAACAGTGATGTACATCTGGTTGCGGTTGGATTTCCTCTAAAATTATGTTTGACACCTTGACTCAGGTTGGCCCAAGCGTGGTGGTCGCCGTGCCGGACAATTAACACCCCAATTCAACTGACTGTAATACTTCTCCATGTAATTAAATACCATCTTATAATGTTTAACACCAAGTCTTAGCATTTTTTCCTGAATACAAACACGCAGAAGAAAAAACCTACAGAAAGTTAATTACAGAAACACCTTTCATTCGCCATAACTAAATATATCTGAATCTCCTCTCAAATATCTGTAGTACAAAGTACGGCATTAACAATGCAAGAAGTCAATCATTTATCAGCGGCTAATTCTAATCAAAACTAAACCAACAGTTGCGTCTGAGGGTTGTTTAAAACGGAAACAGTTCTGGACTGTCCCGTTTCGGAGTGCTAGTGGGCCTGTCTTTTCTCCTGCATGGTGCAGCGCGAGGTATCAAATATTAATTTCCTTGCCCTCAAAGTGTGCTTGTCCTTGAGTGTAGCTGGTTGAGAAGTGGGGCGCTGCAGAGGGCTGGGAACCCACACGGCCAAGATAAAGTACTGCAGCCCAACATGTGTTTCCAAAGAAGATCGAGTGCCTCCAACATCACTTTTATATCGTCCTCTGTGCCGGTATTCATTTAGTTTTGACATTTATTTATTTTGCACTGCAATTTGTCCCCTCTGATAGTATTTTATATTGCTTCATCCCCTCCATCTCTATGGAAAATGATATTCTAGGACAAACAGTGACTGGCACTCACTGACATTTTGACAACAACTAGTGTTAGACCTCCATACAGCCATGACTTCCTCCATTCCATCTCATTTTATCCATGTGAAACTTGTTTTAAAGTCACACCAATTGTCTGTTAGCAAAGTTAAATATTTTTATTCATGGCTTATTTTAATCTGCTTTGTTTCCCCTTTTTGTATCCCCTAGTATGTATGTATGAATGTATGAATGCCTCCACAATTTGATCTTAGTGACAATACAGGCCTCTAATTTACAGAGGGGCTGTTGACTGGTGACTTTCTGCTTCACCACTTCTTGCATTCAGTCGCAGCCCTGCTCTTGGCTCTTTCCAACCTGCCCCCCTGAGTCACAGTGCTGAAGGCTGAGGCACTGTGTTTAATTCAATAGTGACCCAATTTATAGCATCCATCCAGATAACCTTGTTTCACCCACTGAGGAATTCTCCGGTAACACCAGAAATGCACGCTAGCACACACACACACACACACACTCTGACTGCAGCATATTTTACAGTTTGCTCAAAGTACACACTGTATGTCCAACAGAAAACCTTGCAGCTACTTTAATCCAGCGTCAGTATTCTACCAGTCACAGAACATCCCTCCAACAAAGCATCAGTGTCTACAATAATCAGGGTTTTTTATTCACTTCAATACATCTGCTATTATATTCAATCAGGATATGTTTATACATGCAGTCCTCTCCGGAAAAGAGCAATAAAACTCCAACGCATCTCTGTTGTGTCTCTGTCATTTTTGTTGTTCTGAAACTTCCAGTATTTGTGCAGAAAGAGGAAGACATTCATTTCATAGACGTGGATGATCTAAGAGGCGGATTAGCTTACATGTCGACAACAGTAATGCGAGCTGTCTCAATCGAGTCTTCCAGACTTTACGGTACTGTCTCAGTCTGCAGCTTCTTCTTTTACCAATACCTCCTCCATGCATCATTAATCTGTGTTTATTAGTATTCCAAAACATATGACTTCAGGCAAAAGCCAAGGAAGGTGGCTACATCAAGAGACCTGTAAAGTTAACAATCACTACGGCCTACAGTGCTGCCCTTTGCAGCTCTAATGATGACTTTATGTCTCCTGTGGTGGACCGTATGCCCTATTTGCAGCGCTGCTTGCCATTCCGTGCTTCGATTTCATTCTAATGCAGTGCGCCCGGTCACAACTGCTCGGCAATAATGAATCATGCAAATCCCTCACTGCGCGCTACACTGATATCTCCGTGTTAAGTCAAGCTGCTGATTGTTTAATGCGGTGGGAGACAGTGGAAGTGGGTCAAACCTCGCCCTGAGTCCCATGAAAGTTTTGCCTCACGACAAAGGAAAAGACAAAAACTGGTCTCAATTGAAAACCTTTGGACCTGTCAAACGACAAGGGCTCCTTACAGACAACAAAAATGGACGTATACTCGTACATGTATCTCCAGTAACAAAGTGAACCCCGCAGTGCCGCCATGACAGGTCTGAGAGAGACTGCTGGCTTTCTCACTTTGCTCCGTTTGTTCTCAGTTCCCCCTACAACGTGGGCCTTTGTTGTCGAAAGCCAGCGTTCCCTGCGGCTTTCGCCAATTTTATTATAAATTGTCACTGGTCCTGCTGAGTCAGAGTCAATGTGATGCACTTCTACTCCATCCGTGTGCCACAGAAAGTCACAGCTGACACACTTCTTGGCTGCTAGAATGCAGCGACCACAATGCGAGAGCCAAAGTTTCATTTCGCGAGTGAACAATTACGGCGCAGCGACAACGACGACAATAGCACGCAGGTGATTTAACATTTCGCAAGCAGAGGCACAACACGGCCTCCCTCCACATCGTGCAGGCAGAATGAAGGTCTGCTTAAATTTGGTGTAATTATCTTCCGCACAGGAGGACATTTCCAGCAGGGAAAATCATGGCCCGTCTTTGTTCAGCCAATCACACTGATCATCAGAAATCTGCAAGCTCCGCCTCTAGCGCAGAAAATTACAGGTGGCGGTAAATGTCACTGACACACCCGGTTATTTTGAGGCGGCGGGACGAGAGTGAAGTGATTCAAGAGTGACACGGGCTTTGATTCACCTTTGGCAGTTGGTATTTAGCGGCGCTGACGATTCAATGATTCAAGTGCGTATTTAACGTCGCGCCCAAGCCACATAACAATCGCTATTAAACCCACCGCTGATGACTGATTTCACATTCACACTCGCATGTGACAACATACGCAATTTACTAAGATTTAAGTTCACAAATTCGCACTCTTAAAGGGGCGACGGGCGATTATTCGATAATCAAGAGCGCAGCCAAGCTGAGAATGTCAACCAAAACAAAGAAGCTGCGGAGGCCGAGCTCCTCGGGGTCCGTCCTCATCTCCATCTCTCACCCCCTCTTCAGTTTTGTATGCAAAACAACAAGCGCTCATCGAGCAATCAAGGAAAATGTCAGTGAAGATGTAAATATAAAATGCCGCAAGCAGGGCAAAACCAAGTGAACGAGCTGAGCATGCTAACGTTGTGCTGGGTGTAACCCTGTAGGTGGGTCATGGTAACTGAAGGTGACAATGCAGATTTAGTGTGTACACACAGACATATTATGCTGTGTGTACACACGTACATTTTATGTTATATTACTTCATTCACTCTCTTTCCTATTTTGTCACTTTTTTATTTTCATTTTTATTTATCTTTTTAAAAAAACGTTTTAACTTCAGTTTTACTGCCACTATTATTCGTCACTCCTTGTCCCAACAATCTGAGTGAATGCGGTTGGTGTTCCTGTGAGTTTGTGTGTGACAGAGCATGAGTAAGTGGCATGTGTGTGTGTGTGTGTGTGTGTGTGTGTGTGTGTGTGTCGGGCTGTTTTGTCTGATCGATGAGGAACGGGAGTCATTCTCACTGAGTTGTCACTTTGCGTCCTTCCTTCTTATCCATCACCGCAGCCCACCTGGAAAACAGCTGCCTGTTCAACATCGTGTGCAACAACTCACACTCTGGCACGCGCGCGCGCACGCACACGCGCTCGCACGCCACATTTACAAATTTGCCTTCTATTTTTGCCCTCCCTCCTGCTTCAGTGTTTTGAAAAGTGGAACGGTGGTGTCTTACTTTCGAAGCAATCAAGCCTCCCGAGCCACTGACAGGCCTGCGGCATCTCAAAGTGGCTCACGGTGTCAGAGATGCGCTCGTCAATATCAGCCGTAGGACAATGTGTTTTAGATGTGCTTTTATATGTGTGTGTGTACAACACACAAACTAACTCGACGACGTACAGGCTAGCGACTATCAAGCCGCTTGATCGTAGCAGAACTGTTGTTTTTCATTAAATGCCTGTGTGACTTAATCATTAAAATGATAATTGAATTTATTTTTTCTGATTGTCTGAGAGCAAACTAACAAAATTCCAGATGCTCTCATCACATTCTGCCAAATGCTTTAGGAAAAAAAATTGTATCAAAAACATACTTTATTGACAAACAAACAGCTGCTGAAGTAGAATTCGGGTGACTAATGGATGAGAAGTAAAATATATCAGCCACTAATGACACTGAATGTATAGGAATAAATATAAAACAAGATGGCTTGTTTGATGGCCTTGGCTTTTTGGGGCCCGTTGTGCTGCACGACAAACAGTGATTGTCGATAATATCCAGCACACGCACTGGAATGAAGCAGCTGCGCTGCGCGTCGCTAGGGGATCCTTTCATGTGTTTTTTTTTCTCTCTCTTTCTCTCTCAGCGATGGAGCGCAGCTCGCAGTTTGAACGGGCGAGGACGACGCAATCTTCTCTCCGTCACCCCAGGAACCGACGACTCGCCGGCGTAAACAATCAACCGGTTTCTTGCATAAAGAGACGAGACGGAGAAAAAGCCATCCTAACTCGCCCCTCGTCTACTTCCTGTCTCTGCCGAGGGCGGAGCAATGTCTTCGTCGCACATCTGCCTTCTGAGCACCATAATGTCGTCATTAGAGGAGCCGGCGTGGCTGAACACAACACAATGCCGTAGAATAAAAGGTGTGTGTGTGTGTGTGTGTGTGCGCGCATTTGGTGCTCGCTAATGATGAGTAATCCCAGGTGATGGCAGGTAATAGCGACGTGTCATTGCGGCGGTGAGGATGATGCGTTCTGACCCGACCGTGGCGCAAAAAAAAAAAAAAACGAAACCCGCAGCCTCTCCTGCCTCAATCAGCCCTTTGGGGAGCCCTCATTTGCACAAATTGTGTTTTATGGTTCCTGTTATAGCCTGATACGCCCCTTCACCAGCCGGTAATTGACTACTGTTGCCCACAACAGTGCCTTCTCTTTTTTTCTTTTTTTTTATGCGGAGTGATGGTGTTTAATGGCAGATAATAGACCGTCAGAGCATCAAACGAGGTAATTTCCACGCGGCGCGCGAGGCCCTCTTTGTGTTGTTGGGGTTATCGCACGGCGCCCTGGTGGCTTCGCAGATTAATAAGCACGCCGCGGACGCCGTCCGTATTGTGTTCGCGCCTCGGATAAATTTGTTCCCTCTGCGACGAGCGCGTGAGATACTTTTATGTCAAGAGCCGAGCGCTTTGGACGTGAGCAAAGACTTTTTTTTTATTTATTTTTTTTTATCACTTTTGAGAACCTGAGGGAGAGAATCTGAATCTAACGTGAATTAATAAAATGAGAGGGAGGTTGTGATGGTGAGAGCAGTGAGGTTTTATGGTTAAGAGACAGTGGTGGCTGCTGGTGTTTTGAAGAGGGAATCCATTTAACTGAATTCATTTTAATGTGCGTCCATTGTCTGTCACTGTGTGCTGCCAGCTAGCTGCCTTGTTGCCGATCTAGGCTACAGTACGAATGAACTAACCAGCTAACGCAATTTGAATTGTAATAAACAAGTCTGACTACTGAAGTGAGCCTGTGTTTTTTATTTCCAGTCTTCATCGAAATCGAAAAGCAAATAGGACTAAATAAGCAAAATCCAGAGCGGGACCGCACTCAAAACTGTCCCGATGTCTGCGTGTCTTTCCAGCGAACTGCCGATCAAAAGGGGATTCAGACTATCCAATCGCAAAACGGAAACCCAGCACCCCAGGTTCACTCCCTCCTGGGTAAATGCAGAATTTACCCAATGAGAGTCTAGTTTCACTGCAGCAAAGAAACCCCCCCCCCCCCGGGTTATTCCATTGAAGGTCAACTTTAGTGGGCTTTAATCAACAGGGACGTTATGGAAACACCAGGAAAAAAAAAATCTCATCTGAGACAAGTTTCTGATTCTGAACAAACTTGTCTCAGAGTTGAACTTATCTAATGCATTTTAGACTATGAAATGTAAACACAACAGAACATATTTGACCTTTTTTTTTTGTTGACATTTTAGGGGAAGTTGAACTTTCCTTGCATTCTTGGGGAAATTGCCCCCCGGTTAAGAGACACAGTAGCACTAAGGAAAATACAGAAAGTAGGGCTGGAGGCAGCGGAGATTAAAACATCCAGCTTCTCTTTGGGAATGAAACATGGGACATGGACATGGGAGCAGACTAGATGTTTTGGAGATAGTTCAGAGAGGCCAGACTGAGAAGGTCTGGACATGTACGGAGGAGAGAGAGTGTGAATATATCAGTGGAAGGATGCTGAGGTTGGAGCTGGCAGGCAGGAGGTCTGGAAGAAAGAGGAGATTTATGGACGTAGTGAAAGAGGACATGAAGTGAGTTGGTGTGGGATGGAGAGAGGATGAAGGAGACAGAGTTATACGGAGACAGATGATTGGCTGTGTACACCCCTGGATGGAACAGCCCAAAGGAACAGGAGCAGATTAATAATATAATAAGATAAAAGACAGTGATCAGCTGTGTGTATTACTGAGCGCTTTAGGGGCTTAATGTGTGCAGGAATTAACAACATGGCTTAGCGAGATTACCTATTAGCATGGGAGCTGTTGGATTGGCTAACTCACAATACTAACATCAGCTGATATTTGAGGCTATTGGAGTTGAATGGGTGACCTGTCATCAGCGAGACTTACGAGACCAACGGACCAGACAGCGACGTGAAGCTACTCCACAGGGAAAGCCAACACGCTGCTGCCTCAGTTTTGAATATGAAAAAACTGGAGCGTCACCTGCTTGAAAGCACCGGAGGCTTTTCACGCCATATCACATCAGCACAATGATACTATGAGAAATGTTGGCACTCTGGAACGCTCCTGAGCCGCGTGGCCATCGTCAAGTCTTTGGGAAGAGTTTCAGCCCCTTCGCCGAGAACCCTCTGGTTGACGTGGACGTGTGTCTGTGGGCAACAGATGCTGCACGAGGTGCCAGCTGTGGGATGAATTGTTAATCCAACTCAATGGTGAGCCAGCAAAATGTGCTGCTTACAGGCAGCAGGTGTGATGGCTACGAAGCAGCTGTGTGAAGGAAGGCAGGAATAACCAGTGCACCACAGAGAGTGTTTTATTGTTGATTTTACCCCCCCCCCGAATGTCAATCGTGTCGTAGCCTTGTTGTTGGAGCCTTTGGCTCCACTTTTTAATTTAACTTTCATTTATTTTTTTTTGGAGCTGCTTGAGTATATTTTTTTATTCACACTGTTGAAATAATCCATCAAAAACTCTGCACAAATTATTGCACATGGCACGCACTGACAGGATGGCTTCCTTGATGGGACTTTTTGCAGCTTCCGTACCACTAATATTGTTGCTTTTTCATTAGAATTTGTGTCAGCACATGGGCTATATCTCAAGACTCCATTGCAAGATGATGGTCTCCTGCCGGCCATGTTTTATGGCAGCAATAAGTGCGCAGCTAAGCACCGCTAGTTTTGTGCGAGGACTATATTTGGGTC
The DNA here is from genome assembly GCA_009823395.1 of Thamnaconus septentrionalis. Classification (NCBI taxonomy): domain Eukaryota; kingdom Metazoa; phylum Chordata; class Actinopteri; order Tetraodontiformes; family Monacanthidae; genus Thamnaconus; species Thamnaconus septentrionalis. Next base: position 20,924,059 of record CM020513.1, read on the forward strand.
GGGGGGGGCAGAGGGGTTAATTTAAGTGTCATGGCAACGGCCGAGCCATAAGGCCTCATGGGAGGGGAGCAGAGGGATGCGGTAACCAGGGGCAACTGCGGGCTAACTCCTGGCACTACACGCTGAGGGTTCACTGTCTTCTTGCTGTACGCTTTAAACATCTAGCTAATCTTTATATACTAGTACAAAAAGGACAAAGAGGTTAAATATCACATTTTAGCTCTACGCATGCAAAAGCGACTATACTGAAATGATTGTGATGTCACGCATTGGTTTGTAGATACCTTGAATACTTCGTTTCACTTTTGAAACCCAAAGATTCTATATTTGGATGTGTGGGTGTCACCAGAGTCGAGAAATGATTGGAGTGCAAGTGCAGCGTGTCCATGATAAACAGAGACTTAACTGAACTGTAGCCACACCCACAACTTCATGGCCATTTCATTTGAAATTAGACCAAATAGGACAAAATGGAAATGAAGGAATTGTTACTAGTTATTAAAACAATCAAGACATTTGAAACATTTTGTCAGGCGTGAATTTAGCGCCCCTTTCCGTGTTGGCAGCCAGTCATTTCTGTCTTTTTTGCAACCATTTATGGCGGCCCCTGCTGGCCAATCAGCAGCCTCTGCTGGCCTCCCATCTTTTAGCGCAGTCAATGGTCGGAATTCAGTGTAATGTTGCGTGAACTACAGTGATTCACTGTAACTAATGCTATACTGCATGTATGTCGAACTGTTCGCCACACTTTCACTCCAGTTTGACAAGTCCCATCTTACGAGGAGCGATGAGGTTTTACATTTTGGTCGAGGGGCCAACTGAAATGATTGGAGCGCGGCAGCACATCTGTTTCAGCTAAGTGGCGGAATATTGGTGCTGAATGTGTCGGGCCAGCAGACCGTAAGAGCACTTGCTGTCTGAGTGGCTGATTGATGGCTGATCCCCTCATGAGACCTTTTGCCAAAGTTATTATGCAAATACACACACGCGTGCGCACGCACACACACATTCAGCGACACACCCACTAAGGCCACGGTGTTAATTATAAGGCGCGTAAATGTCATGTGTTAAGTGCCCCCCCCGTGCTCCTGGCTCGTGACAGAAGAGGCTCCCTCCCACCGCCGCAGACACACTACACTACACTCGCTCGGCTGAGTGGCAGCTCCCAACCGCTCCTCATTAGGAGAAGAAAAAGTCCGGAATTAGCTGCCGCAGCTAGATTCCCTCCCGATATGAAGCCCATGAAAGAACAAACACAGCAGCATTACCTCTGATCATCAGCGCTGCCAATCATCTGCTGGAGTTGCGCCCGCTGCGGTAACCCCACTGATGTTCTTACGCCGAGGCACCTCCCTTTTCAAGTGCCATGGCAGGTATTCCCTTTGCTACTGGGGGTGTAACCCCCTCTTTACTGGGATGAAAAGCGCCGCATCCAAAACCCTGGGATCGTCGGGTGTCGTATTCTCAATTCGTACGGAGATGTCAAGTTCTTCGCCAAAGTTCTCACGGGTGAGGGATCTCGCAGTCGTCCCTCGACGCATCCAACAAACGCAAAAATCATGCAGCTGGAAAAAGGTAAATAATGTTTTCCAGATAACCACCCTGCAGTTTTTTTTTCCAGCTTCCCATTCCAGTATAAAACTGTACTTGACGAGTTTGTTTTCCCCATAGCAGTCAGCAGACCAAACAAACTAAACCACATTGGAGCTTCTCCTCTCTGCGATTTTGGCTCAGATATAAAAAAAAAAAGAAAAAAAAGAAAAATCCAAACTGGCATAGGTGTCAGTCCTCTTGCTAAACTGTAATGTATAAAAGTTCGCACCTCAGATCATCTAAGCAGGTCACTAAAGTTGAAATGGTTTAAGGAAATAATATAATGCATTTTGTTCAACTTTCGTGGTTTTTGTGCAACAAGAGTTGAAATCTCTTTAAATGTTTCAGCTATTAAATTTGCTAACATAGCAAAATGAATCACCATCTTATCCAATCCCACGATGCTAGTGGGTTTTCTTTTCCCATAGCAATCATCTGCGCAACTCTATCCCCTCATTAGTTGGATAAATCTGTGTATTAATTCAGCACAGATGTCCCTGCGTGACATTCACAATGTTTTCAATAATCATATCTGTGCAATTCGCTCAACTCGTCATCTTTGCAAACACATGCAGACAATTTGATCACACACAGCCACAGGGTGCAATCAGTTTCAGACACAACACAGACCTCAAGGAATAAGAGAATCTTTATTATCTTCCCCATCGGCCAGTTGCTTTTGCAACCGGCAGTAAACATCAAACTAAAATACAAAAGCTTACACAACCTGCTCAGGCACAAAGCTCACACTGCACAACTCGGGAAGCCAATAGCAACATTAACAAATTATCAATAGTCTACTTGTCCTGCACCTCTGCAACATATGAACAGCCAATCCTAAGGATGGACACAAGAAACAGCCATTTTTGGTAATCAGGTTAAAACTGGATTACCAGTGAGCTTTGGTACCGCGATTGGCATTCACCAATTTTTTTTTCATATCTACCTTCCACTTCGGTGTTAAAGGCCAACTGGGAGCACTCCCAAAGTTCTCCATCCAAAGTGATCTGAGTGCTTTATGTCCATTTATAGGACGCCTCTTGCGAAAAGCAACATAGGAAAAGATAGCTGTGAGCGGAAGCCTTGCAAAGAAGCGTCAGTACAGCCTGTAGACCAATTACATGTTCAGCCTGTGACCGCCAGGCTAATAAAAAGGTGACCGTACGTTCAATAAAAGTACACTTAGTGTCTCCAATATTGAAATGACGGGGTTTACGACAGAGGGACGCTCGCTGATGTGCGTGACTCAGTCAGCGTCCTGGGGCTTGTCATCACGCTCATCACAGTCCGTTTGTCTGCTTGATTGTCAAGAGGAGGTCTTTTTTTGAACGCCTGCGTACGTGAGCGCTATTGAAAAGGTCACGTCAATGAATCAATTACCTGCCCTCATACCTCCAACAGCAGAGCAGAGGATCTAGCTTGACTGATTAGAGGCTTTACTATGGTCCTGATGACTTGTTTGGACTCATAATTTCCTTGGCCTTTGGTTTCAGGCTTGTTCCCTACTCACATCCTCAGTCAATACTTCCCGGGCAGCTTAGGAGGTTCAATAAGGATGATTATGAAGTGCTTTCAGTGGGTTGGTTAAGTGTGTAATTTAAGGAATTAAGGATCAAGCTTAGAAGCCTGTTGACAGTTGGAGGCAGGAGATTTTCACACTTTGTTCCACACCAGGTCCTTTTTTCTTCTCCAGTGCTTCTTGTCTTGCTTTCTGAGGCATTTTATTTTTCTTGATTCTTACACAGAAATACTCAAAAATATTTTTTTCATATATATATTTTTGGAGTACATGTCTCATTTATAAAATGCAAAATCTTTACCTCCTATGGAAAACAGTGATGCCTCGCACTGTCGCCTTATAGCAAGACGGTTGCTGGTTCGATTCCGAAGCATTTCTTTGCTGGGTTTGCGTGTTCTCTCTGCGTCAGTGTGGGCTCTCAATTAGGTAGTCTGTCATCCAGCTCCCACAGCCCAGGCACGTGCACATTAGGTTAATTGGCAACTCTAAATTGTTGGTGGTGCGAGTGCATCTGGCTGTTTGTCTCTGTGTCCTGACAATAAACTGTCAGCTTGTCCACACTGTAACTCTGCCTTCAATCAATCAACTTGTACCTGTAAAGCCCTAAAAGGCACCTCAATGCGCTTTGCACAATCAAAAAGAAAACCAAGCCATCCCTCCAGGGCAAGCATGACGTGACAAGCAAAGAAACCTTGAGCAGACCTCGACTCTGGAGGGCGGCACACTACCTTAGCCAGTAGAGCAAGAGGAAATACAAGTCTGTATTGCCAGGAAATACACACTGTCTTGAGGGGGAGGTGCGCCTTCATCTCAAGACCGCTGGGACAGACAATGCTAAGAACAAAGAAGCAGTGATATAAAACAGGTGGACCTTTTGCTTCTCTCCTCTGGGAGAAACAGGGCGAAACACTTCAGTCCTAACGTCAAACATCATTCATTCATTCATCTTCTATACCCGCTTAATTCAACACTTAAATAATATCTGCATTGGGCACTGACTGCAAATAAGGACGGAAGGGGTCATGGTGACCTGGAGTCACCCATTGGTTTGTCATTTTGAAACCTGGAGACCGGTTTCATGGTGAGCGCCACCTTGGCTGTTCATTGTGAAACTGACAGTTATGTGGGTGGTACCGGAGGTGAGTAATGACTGGACCGTGGGTGCACCATGTACCCCAAGACCTGGCCACACGGTGGTAAGCCAACTAACCACACTTGGCTACTAAATTCTTTGCCCAGATGTTGGCACTTAGGCATTAGCCTCCTTTTTTTTTTTTTTTTTTTTTTTTTTAAACGAGAAGCTATGTCCATCTTTAAATGCCATCATAGTCTTTGGGGGAAAAGTCCTCAAGATTAATGTAGAATGGACAGGAAAAAAAAACCCACAGGCACAGACAGGAGCCGGAGATCCTCTGAGAGATGGGCAGTGGGATTAGCCACAAGTGGGCTAACACAGAAAGAGGCAAGAAAGATGGAGGGAGATTCCCAAAGGGAGCGTTAGAGAATAAAACGTGTCAGAGTTACAGATTGGGGTGAGCGAAGAGGCCACCTGCCCGCTCACCCAGCAGCGCTGCCATTTAGAGGCAGCCAGGAAGTTGTGCAGCTGACACTGGAAACATGAGGACATGGACGCTGAAAGGTGAGCAAAAACGTTGTCTGGCGTAGGACCTCATCAGTTCAACCGTGTTAAATATTACTGACTGCATCTTTCAGACTGACTTCTCAAACTTTTTCTCTGCCCCGTCTACGAAGGCAGCTTCTGGCTGTAGCAAAATCCCCACACAAACATCCCCAATTTGGGCCTCCTCGTGGGTTAACGCCGCTCTCGCGCGATGAATGAGAACAAACCAGGGGAGGATTGAGCCGACCCGGGGCGAGGGCAGGAGGCGGCAGGTGAGGAAAACATCTTCAAAGGAAGTCTTAAGTCTCTGCCTTTGATCCCAATCCAGGAGACCAAGGCGGCAAACAAAGGGAGCCCAATCCCCTCCGCTCTGCTCTCCGCCCTTCGCGTCGCTTCTGGCTGCGCAGCGACACAGCAGGCGCCCGCATCCTTTTCCCCTCTTGCCCCGCTGATTCCTTGAAATACGTCCGCGCTGAAGACACAAACAATGCCCTTATCATTCAAAGCGTGCGCCGAGTCGAGTCGAGTCGAGTCGACTCGCCGACCGAGTTGCCGTCTCTGTCTCAGACGGAGGTTTCAAGCCAAGAGCGCAAGGAGGCGTGAGGGCTGAACTGAAGACAAAAAAAGAAGGAGGCGCCCTTTGAAAGCGAGTGAACCTCCGCAAGAGAAAGTGAGCTGAGACAGCAAAAAGGAGCGCTTTTCACTTCTCGCCTTTCTTTCACTCAGTCCACGGCTGCAAGTGTCAGAGTGGGTGAGGTGTGTCCTCCGACAGGACGCATAGTTTAAATTAAATCGTTTCTCAGCCTCCTCTCCCCGACTGCCAATAACTGCAGCAGCAGTTGCAGCAACATTTTTTTTTCTTGTCCGTGAAAAAGGGGGTTGGTGATGTCGCAGTGGAAAGTTGTGCTTGTATCATCAGGTTGAACACTATGCTAACTAAGCTCCCGTGCTTCCCTGGGCGAAGGGGAAATCCTGCAAAATGACTTTAAACTGGAGAGCAGAATTTATGATTGAGATATTTCGATGACATGCATATTAAAAACCTCCCAACCAGCGCTCTAATTAGAGGCAAACCATCTATTGTGCTCCGAGCGTTTGGTTTTTTTTTGACGCGAAAATCTATTGTGTTGTGACAGTGGAACATCAAAGGATTTCCTCGCCATGTCCTGCGGTAAACACGCAGCCTCTTCTCGGCGCTCCTCTCGCCTGTCACTTCTTCATTCCCTTCACTTTTCTGTCTCCCTCGGCGTGCGGCACTCTGGGGCTCGTTAGCAAGTACTGTCAGTGATTAAGGGCTGCAGGTAATTAGGTACACACCGCACCACTGTGTCTGACTGACAAAGCGGCGCGGCCGCCCGCAGGCGCAGAATGAATGTCGCGTTTGTGGTAGCGCGCCGTCGTTGATCTCCACTGGCGCTTTTACTAATTTGAGAGCAAATATTTAAATGTCTGCGTCCTCTCCTGGTCGGTCTTCATTATTCGTTCAACATCCGCAGCTATTAAAGTTTGAGCTCTTGCTCCTCTCTGGACGCCGAGGGTTGTCAAGGCGTCTCTTCAATGTCCTGCCAACTGGGTTTCACACTGAGGAAGAGTAGGCAGCAGCGCGTCTCTTCCCGGCGTACGGCTACGCCAAGGTGTACGCAAAAAGAAACGGTTTGAATGTGTTGACAGCTTGAGAGTGCTTGAACCAGACGCGATGTCTATTTTCAGCACCTTCTCTCAGATGATAAAGGCTTGTCGATGCATGAGTTGAATCTGCGATAGGAGGCGCGCTCGCGCAGAAGACTCTTGCATCTTTGAACGCACAACTGAGACGTGAAAATGTTGGATAGCTCAAACTCAGATATAGAAAAAAGAACATAGAAAATGCAACAGTCCCTTAAAGGTGGAAAAATATGAGGACCTCACTTACAAAAATGCACATTTGGTAGCAAAATGGGTGTTGAATATTTATATGCTGGAAGAAGTGACTCAGATATTAGAATATGACATTTCATTTCATAACATGATGCACTGTGTGTCCAGGTAGTACAGTGTCTGTGGCTAGCGAGGCCAACACTTCTGTGCATGTGCACCTGACAGTGCGAACAAATATTTTGCGTTGACCTCGTTGTCATGACCTTTGTGGCTGGATTGTTCAAATTTTTAGCAGAAAATGTCCGCACATGGTTTTCCAAGGTCCAGTCCAAAGCGTCTTCAGTCAGTTTTAGGAGCAGCTTTACAGCGGGTCATTTGAGGAGCCACAGAAGCCAGACTGCTGCAAGCTGCCCTTGCAAAAACCACAGAAGAAGATGAAGATGAAAAGAATGTAACTTGGAGCTTGGTCGACGGCAAAGAGAAAAGTGTGGGTGCTGCAGTGCAGCAGTTTTATCAGAACTGGGCAGTGCATCAAACTGAAAATGTTTCCTTGATCAGCATCGCTGTCATCTCATGCACACTGGCGTCATCAGCATATTGGATCATTGCTAAATGATAAATTGCTGCTCATCTCTCAACTTACAGCATTCTTACGACCGGACATGACATTGCTGGACCATTGAAAGCCGTAATTAAAAAAAGCTAAAATGTGCCTTTGCTGAACTCCGGTGGAACTTTGAGGTAGATTCACTGCATTATGAGAGACAGCGAAAGACAGAGAAATGGCCTTCCTTTTATAACCCACTATAATAATGATCATCTTAGTGCACTACTACTCTCAAAATCTGGCATAATGATACATTTACTATTGTTACTTTGTTACCTGCCACGACAAACTCGGGTGTAAACGTTTTTAAACCACAGGTATGGAAGACGTACGGTCTTCTTGGGCGCCTGTGCTCTGGTGAATCAGCTGCTGAATAAAGCATGAAGCAAACGCTCCTGTTGCGGCTGCATCAGGCCGACTGTCTGTGCTCCCAGATCCCACCTCCACCTCACGTCCTGCCTCTTGTCAGGTCTGAGTTTCTTGACGGTTTTCCAATATTTCTTTTTTTTCCTTCCTTTTTAAAATATCACGGAGATCTACTCATTTGCTTCTTGAGGCTTAAACTCATACTAGAGACAAAACAGCATTGTGACATCTTGGGCATGAAAACAGGCTCTCACTCACTTCAGTCTTCAGCATTAACAACTGCTAAAAAAAAAAAAAAACTAACTAACTATCTTTATCTTTTTCCTCAATATACATTCTCCAAATTAAAAAAAAACAAAAAATTCACTACCAGTCAAAAGTGGCTAGTTAACAAAAAGTGAGCAAAAAGAAAGGCAAAAAAAACAACAACATTCGACTTTCGAGTGGAATCTGGGCGCTGGATGTGGTGGCTGCCTTCATCCACATAACAGCACTGTGCTCTGTTTGGCCACACTGTACTGGAGCGGCTGCACCCTCCAATTTGCTTTTTTGCTGTAAGCCTGCAATTCTGTCAGATCTTGACAGCACACATAAACAAGCCTCCCCAAACGCCGTCTGCCTTCGGTCTTTATGTCAAGCACGGGGAACGTAATTAGCAGATGGCTGATGACTCGCGAGGCGAGCAGATTTTTCGGAGCGACAACGCGGAAAAGTAACCAGCGACTGACGGGGCGAAAGATCCGTCTCAGGCTTAAGTAAAAGTGAATGAAGTTAGAGGATTAACGAGAATACGAGAGTACCAAATCAATATACCGTGTCCGTCCAGCTCACAGGGCTGAATCACCACTGCGTACCAATGTGAGTCCATCCATCCATCATTCATCCATCCATCCATCATTCATCCATCTGTCCTTTTTCTATCACTGTTTCTTCTGCACCCAGGGTCACATGTGGCCACACAAGTTCTCAGTGTATATGTGTGTATGTACGTCTGTAGCATTGAAAGGATGCAACTGACACCTAAAGCAAACTGACAACGCTGCTAAGTAAACCACGGTGAAGAAATCATCATCACCATCCACCACAAAGTCCACCACGGTCAGACGTTGGCCTCCTCTCAACAAACGTATTGTCGTAATAATGGGAGGAGCTGCACGACAGATGGGCTTTTTCAAATCACTCACTCCGCCTTTTTGTGGAGTGATTTCTTCTTTTTTTTTAAATACGTTTTTATAACATTAATTATTTCATAGCCTGGTGAATGCGCAGGTCACAACTCCTCCCCGAGGGCGCTTTTGAGTTGTTGGATTGTGTGTTTGTTTGATGAGTTTTGAGGGAGCGAGACCTGAACCGCTCACCTCCATTCTGTCCTCTGAGCAGCTTGCGTCTCTGCCTTCAATGTCAAAACAACAGCCACTGATGAGTCTACCTTCTCATTTGACCATCAGGGTCGCGGCAACAGGCCAAACCAAAACGTCGCGCCTTCGTTAGCATCGGAGACGTTGAATGTAAAAAGATCAAAGACAAATCACAGCTTAAATAACAAAGCGAGATAAGCGTTGGCATTACATTTCATTTTCCGTGCATCATGTCCGCCTTCATAAAGAAGAAAGAAACAGAATGAGTCAGGCTCAACATAGCTCGGAACATTCCTCTTTGACTTGCGGTGCGACGACGTTGGGAAGATCAGCAGCCCACCAGACTGTGATGCGTTTGAGGTGCCGCTCCGAGTGCTGACAGTGAACTAAGCGCTGCTAAATGATGCAACTGTCTGGAGAATTACTAGCTGGTGGAACGCTTTACCCGCCGCGTTACGACGGCCTGGAGTCGGCCGGGGGGGGGGAATTTGCACACAGCGCGCAAACAAACACTCGCCGTGCCTCGGAACGTCGGCGCACTTCCTACTTGAATGGCACCGAATGGCAGCTAGCTGGCGGGTGCTGGAGGGTCGGGGGGGTGGGTGGTGGGTGGGTGGGTGGGGGGTGAGGTAGGCTTAATATCTCTGCTGTGAGTGTAAAGACAGGACTCAGCCAATTAAACCCCGGTTACGCTCTCCCTCCCTCTGTCCTGTTCAGACGCTGCCGTCTCCCGCTTCCCTTTTCTTTTTGAACAATTGTGCCTCCCACCCCCCCCCCCCACCCCCCACCACCACCCGCTTTCTCCCTCTCTTACTCATTAAAACAGCTCCCCAGTCTCCTCCCGAGAGAGGGAGCAAGGGGGAGGATAAAAATAGCTTTTCCAGCCTCGCGCTTCCTGCCTGCGCCGCCTCTTTTCTTTACCAGCCTGTGTTCCATACATCAAATGAAGCGCGCGCGTCTTCGGATTGAAGCGTCGCCTCCTCCTCCCTCGCGCCGCGGCTGGGCTGCCTCTTCGCGCGCCGTGCGTAGTAGCCCCCTCACTCAACGCTAGCTCAAAAAAAACTTGAGTTTTTTTTTTTTTTTGGGGGGGTTGTTTAGTTGTTGTTGTTCTTTTTAGATATTTGAACGCCCCCAAGAGACGGCCCTGTTCACTTACAAATCTGCACAGAATCGCAGCTCATCTGAAGAGACGGGGGGGAAGAGAGAAAAGGTGCTTCACCCCTGAGGTGAGATCCGCACGAAATGAGGCCGCCAATTTTCTGGCATTTTAACTGAGGTGGATTCGCGCCGTCGCCAATTAAGGAGCGGAAGCAAAGGCGAGGGTGACATTTCACGCGGCGGCGTTTTGTAAAGAGCAGAATGATGTCAGCCGCGCCGTCGCTGCGGTTAAATCGTCTGAGAGGGACGTTCACGCTCGCTGACGAGCGCTAAGAGGGGTCTCAAGATGTGCGAGTCTGCGTGGGGGCGGGCGAGTGATGGAGCTCAACTGAAGTGGTTCAACTGATGACTGAGCGACGTCGGGAAGCGAAGCGGCGTAAATCGCACACATTTAAGGCAGCTGCTCAGGAAGGAAGGGGGTTCTGTTGGGGCTCCAAGCTCCTCCCACTGTTACCAATTATGTTTTTGGCTGTGGAGACCGACGACTAATGGAGTGTTGGGATTGGCCCGGCGGTGGGGGGCAGGCTTCCCTGTAAGCAAAGCTGTTCCTACAGAGGAAAGCAAGTAAACTCAATTGTAGCACCAGCTGTATCATTTCCCCACCGAGAGATAAAGAAAAGATTTCATATGATTGGCAGGAAGAAGCATCTTGACTTTGACATTTTGAACCCAGAATTGGCACCTACCTAAGCGCTTACTTAAATGGTGTCACCACTGATTGTGTAGTTATTACCATTTTGCAAGACGAGGTCTGGGAGATAACTTCGGCCCCCCTCCCACTGTGTACACAAGCAGTGCTGTAACCGGTTTCATGGATCAATTAGGATTCTGCGCTCTGGGATTCTGGCCCACGTGTTTGTTTTGCTCTTCCTTAAGCTTCAGAGGTGAAAGGTCACTTGCCAGGTGGCTAATTTGACCAGCCGATGTGAAAAACAGTTGGTGATATTAGTGCAATCTATCTGTTAACTTTTTTTCCTTTAGTTCACAAGCATTGGGACTAGAGATGCAGATTATCGATTAATTCATTAATCGTTAGTTGATTGACCTCATCGATCGATTAACGATTAATTGATCAGCAGCGAATTTCCTGAGAACCTAAATTTCATATTGAAAAATGTAAGGAACGCGTTATTTAACCCTTAAATAATGTTGAGGGTCCAATGTGACCCATTTTTACATTAGAGAAAAGTAAAAACACCCTAAACATTTATCCTCTGGCTTTAAGTTGACTTCTAATGGGTCACGTTTCAATTTTTATTTTTTAAAGTTGTTTAAAAGTAACTTGTTCAAGGTACATTCTGACCATCACAGTATCTACAGGTGAATTGCTCTTTCCTGCCACTACACCATTATCATGATATTAGCTACCCGTGTAAAAAAAAGTTCATTTAATTTGCGACTAATTTAATTTAATCGATTAAATTTTTAATCGACAATTAATCGATAATCGATTAATTGTTAACATCCGTAAGTGGGACAGTAATAGCACCCTGGTGCTAGACTTCAGTGTCATTCTGTGTTAATATAAAAACAATAGATGTCATCATGTGATACCAGAACCAAATTGGGGTATCACGTTGCTCCCTAAAAAGTCGAGTCTTGAAAATACAGCCCAGTCCCCTGACGCGAACAGGATTAGCAGATGTGCAGATTTATAGAAAAACGCTGTGCAGCTCGAGAGTCAGCATCAAAGAAAAAAGCCCAAGCACGGACTCACAGTGGCGCACAAACTCTGGCACACAAATACTGGAGACGCAAAGGGCCATCTGTTTGCGTTGAAAGCAAAGCTTTTATGCCGTTTCCTCATTAGTTGGATTTATTTATTTATTTGTAGGCAGCACTGTGACTGGATGAAGGAGGCAGTGGGGAGAGGAAAGTGGTGGGAGATACAAAGGCATGGAGAGCGAGAGAAATGTGGGCAACAAGAAGTGAAACTAGCTGCAGATGCCATGCCAGAGGGGTACAAACAAACTGTTCACTGGCACGGCAACACAGCAACGTAGATTTTGCCTTTATGTCACAACGTTCTAAAAATACAGTCGGCGGCAGCTGAAGCGGCACACACGGCAAACAGAGCTCCGTGTTTTGCTCCACAGTCACAGACCAGACATCCAGTGGGCCGCCACTGCGCCAGACAGGTTGGTCTAGTCATGGTACAAGCAGTTCTTTTCTGGAATCAGTACAATATTAACGATTAATTCAAAAGATTTGTCCATCACTTCTGGTGGAACAAACATACTGAATGAAAATCTTGATTTATGCTGTTTAAGTTTTGACTACCGACCTGTGAAACATTCACAAAATAATGTGAAAACTATCCAGAGATAACGTGATAGTTTCTTGATATCACGTGATACCTAGCACTGTTTTTTTTTTTTTTTTTTTCCAGGGTGGCAGCAATGTGCTTCCGTAGGAAAATAAGGGTTTAGCGGAAGGACAGTGTGAGAGAGCAAACCTCTATTGAGGTCAGTAGTGTACTGCTGCACTGACTTTGCTTTAATTCTATCGGTCCAGCTATCTGCAAGGTGTGGGAGTGTTTGTTTTGACTCAGCCGCATCCAATAGACAATTTTGTTTTTCTTCAAGTCACCTCTGCTTCCCCCTAAGACTTCCTCCTCTGGGTCACCACTGTTTTGCCTCAACAAAGGGCCAATTATTCATCATTATGCAAATGAGTTTGTCTATTTTTAAAAGAAATCCTTAAGTAAAAAATCTGTCAACCTTGTGACGGCCAAAGACAATAAGCCCCTGACATCCACAGGAGGTTTGTTCACATCTGGCTACCTCTAGTGGCAGCTGGAAACTTCACGAGTGAGGAACACCAATGACAGTGATGTTTGTCGCCGTGTCACATCCTGTAGAAACACCTTGTCACTCTGATTGTCTCGCTCTAAAGTTGGGTTTCCCAGCCACTTAATCACAAGGTCACACAGAGACAGGCCACCACAGCTACGGACACTTTAAAGTTGCCGTTAGCCTAGCTAACCGCTAAGCTGCATATGGCATTAAGCAAAGCGTTTTAGAGCACGTTTCAGGCCATTTGAAGTCGAGGGTTAGGGTTAGGGTTAGGGTTAGGCTACAGGGATAAGTGATTCAGTACCTTTCCCGTTCATTCATTTAGTTAAAACTTTGGCTAAGAGTCATTCACAGACACATATTTTGTTGTAATTTTGCATTTTCAATTGACATTAAAGCTGCCAACGCTCAAACTAAACCAGCGAAATCAAACACAAAGGTGCAAAAGTAGAAGTTTTTTCATGATTGTCTACATGAACGAGTATGAAAGGTTGAAATGTTCCTCCAATTCTTCTTTCTAATGAATATATGTTAGGCACTGCGAATCTACCTGAAATAGTCATTTAAAAGGATGACTCATGCGTCATCAAAAATTGAATGATAAATCTATATACTCACGATCTATATTTCAATGTTACATTATTCATCGCATCTGATTTCTACGATAGGCGATGCTGTAAAACCACACCACGCGAGTTTTCTCCAGCTCTGAGGAGACCAGAGGAATTGCCGCTGAGCGCATTTACTCACCATCCTTGTCAGCTCTCCTGAAAATCTGTGAAGAGAGAGCGAGAAAGGCTGGTCAGTGTAAAGTGTAAAAGGTGCCTGAATGCATCCATGAGTATCAAAGACGTTTTTTCTTTTTGTTGTAACTTTTGATCGTTTTCAACTGACATTAAATCACACGTTTTCCACATATTTTCTACATATCCCATGAACATTTTTATTTCTCCAATGAGGTGCATCACCAAAACACCAACACACATCCATCTGCTCCTGCTGCTCCGGCCCCCTCGGCCAAATTTTAGAATCCATTGTGGCCCCACCAGTCAAAAGGTTTGCCCGCCCCTGTTTGAAGCCTGACTTTGCTTTAATGCAAAGCTCCATTCACAGCAATAAGCTGAGCCCTGTTTTTGAGGAAACAAGCATACATTGAAATGGTGGCAGGGTCTTTATTTTCTCCTAGAGAACATGCACACACAAACACATAGACACACACATGCAAATCCTCCACACTATTCTTATCAAGGGTTTAAAATGCAAAAGGGTTTCAAATTTAAAAATAACATTGAAGCTTGTCGGTGTTCAGAGGGAGTGGTAATTAAGCGGGCCAAACGATTTTATTGATCAAGTGTGAGAAAAGCAATTAAAAACAGGTTTAAGGGGAAGATAGATGGCAATCCAGTTCAAAGCAACACGGATGTGGAAAACAGCAACGAATGTGGCTCCAAAAATCATCTGGGCGGGCGGAACGAAAACTTTTTCAAGACCGTCAGCAGGATCGCCGCCGGACAGAGATGAGGTGTGTCATGTGGTCTGGCGGGTGACTGCTGAAGCCATCTGCATGGACAGCAGAGAATCACGACGTTCTAAATGACGAGCTGTTCTGTACTGTTCGGCTCTCTCGCAGCACCCCGGGGGCGCAGCCCAAACGGCGGGAGGCTGCCCAGACAGCAGAGAAGGGAGAGTGCTGTGGTAACGAACCGGTGTGTGTGTGTGTGTGTAGTAATCCGTGTACTGTGTGGACCAGCCAATCAATCACGACCAATTTCGTGAGGCCATTTTCACACCGAGGGGCATTGTTTAGCCACATACACTTTCTTCCTGAACTCCAAGTCAAAGGTGAGGGAAAGGTTTTCGGGTTTTCGGCCAGGCTGCACCAGAGGACTAGGGGAAGAATGGAAGTCAGTAGCTGCGTTTCCACTCCAGTTTTTCCCGCAAAATAAAAGCGATGTTTGTAAAAATTTTCGACAAAGTACAAATGGGATTTGCAGGCGTTTCCATTGAATGGTTGGACCCCCACTTTGAGGAGGACGGAGGTACAAAACATTTTGCGTTCGGAGCAGCTTTTTGGTCACGTGACCCCGTGTGTCACGTCCGCTGACATGTAAATGCGAAAAAGGGTGTTTCCATGACACTGTTGCGATATACCTCTATGTCCCTACGTCTGAAAAACCACCTCATGAGAGCCTCAAAACCTCTCAGCCATATTTGAGAGGTTTTTCGAAGTTTTCCTGTTTCCATTCGCAGTTTTTTATTGCGATATTTAGTTTTGCGCAATTCTAGGGGAAATGGAAACGCAGCTAGTGTTACGTCCTCAGGAAGACTATTACAGTCTGTGTGTGTGTGTGTGTGTGTGTGTGTGTGTGTGTGTGTGTGTGTGTGTGACCAACCACTCACTAACGACCAATTTCGTGAGGCCATTTTCACACGGAAGGGCATTGTTTGGCCACGTAAACTTTATGACTAAACTCCAAGTTAAAGGTTCGGGAAAGGTTTTCAGTTAGGCTGCACTAGAGGACTAGGGAAAGAATGGAAGTCAATGTAATGTCCTCAAAAAGATGGCTCTTACAGTCTGTGTGTGTGTGTGTGTGTGTGCCTGCCTGCCTTCCTTCCTCCCTGAATTCTTATCATTAAATCATCCCTGCCAGCCTGTTTCCCAGCCTGATTCTTTCCCGCAGACAACCCTTCATCTGAACACCGTTGCACATTTCTTTCAGACTTTCAATCTGTCTTTGCACTCTCCCAATCTCCACACACACACACGTATGTATATGCATCTAGTCCTCCTCCTCTTCCTCCTCCTCTTCCTCTCCTTTCTCTTTAGCCAGCAGCCGGGCCAAGAAAACATCCATTTTTAATAAGGTTAGGAGATGGATGCAACATCCCCCCCCTCCCTACATCTGTGCCTTCTCTTTCTATTCGGTTCAATCATTTCCTCTCCTGTCTCTCATTTTCATCCTGCTCCGGATTTCTGTTACACACACACACACACATGCACGCACACACACACACACACACACACACACGCAGGCGCGAACACCTCTCTCTGGCTTTCTGTGGATTTAAATTGGCTTCCATTCATTTTCAGTTCTCCAATACAGTCTGGCGCGCACCTTTACCGAACCCCAATCTGAACCACATCACCTCCACCTCATGTCAATTCATACGTTGAGCCTAAATTTACTGAGTCTCTCACAACCCACAAGAAGGCAGGATCTTAAAAAAAAAAAAAAGTAGTTGATGACCTGAGTTTAATAAATCTCACACCGAAAACGGTGTCAATGATTTAAAAAAGATAATAATAAATGATTGGGTTTACCTCCCACTTTGCTGCTGCAAAGCATTTTTCATGATAAATGCATCGTTATTTGCAAAATTCAACAGTCAAATGCACTAAACAAAAATAAAATAAAATAAAGCGACAGTCCTCTATGTAAAATACATTGCTCAGAATCGTTCTCGGGCGAGGATGAATTATTTAAGACATGCGCACCACATTTGGAACTGGAACAAATCAAGCCTGTAATCTCAGTCAACTGGGCTGCACTCCGAGCCGGCTGCCTTCCGTTGATCTTTTCTGTCGCTTCGTCGGCTGGTAACCGAGGGGAAATAACGGAGCAGCATTGATGAGCTGACCTAAATCGACAGTGCAGGTCCGGTCCCAGAGGAAGACTGGGGGCTGCACCTCCTGACAATAGTAATAATAAGAATAATGACAGTTTTCAGAAATAGTTCCAAAGTCTTTTTGGTGTGAGACTATCTCCAATTTAGGAGAAGCTCCTGGGAGATTATTTTTATTTTTTCATTAGTATCATTATTTATTTATTTATCTTTAGTTTGGGTGACGGAAGTTTAAATGCAAAACAAACAGAAACACAAAAATAAAGATGCACCGCACTGCATTGCTTTAAAAAAAAAAAAAAACGCCAACTGTCTTCAGCCAGCGGGGTTCGACGGACAGGAGTAGCGGGGTGTGCAGCGACGTTTGCCCGCTGAAACGGACTCTCTCGCCCGCGACACCTCATCGCAAAGTGTCGGCTTCGAGCTCCGAGCCCGAGCTCCCGCCTGCGCGCCCGGATTGCGGTGCGTAAAACGTGCGCACTGCACCGGTTCCGTGCGCACCGCTCTCACTGGCTCACTGCCCTCTCCCAGTCCTCCCTGTGCCCCATCCCCACCGCGGGATGTACCGAGGGGAACCCCACCCCCCACCACCCCCAACCCTGATGAACAGCTCACTCACATCCAAAATGACCGAGATGCCTCTCCGAGGTTCGGGGGCGAAGAACTGCTCCTGAGCCACGGCCACCTCCTCCTTGCTGGAGGCGTACTCCCGGCTGGAGATGTTCTTGTTGTCGCTCATCTTGGTGACGATCCAGCGGACGAGCCCGTCGATTCCACCGCCGGGCTGAGCGCCGCTGTTTCCGGACTGCGCTGCCGTCGCGGACTCGCTGTCCTGACCGGCTACGGGCTTGGGCTGCTCGCGGCTTTCCTGCGCTCGGAGTTTGCCTTGTTCTTTGTTGAGCAGTTTGTGGACTCCGTCCCGACAGTAGCGCGCTGCCTGCTCACACATCCTTTTGCTGCGGCGCGCTCATGCTGCGCTCCGAGGGTGGGAGGGAGAGCGACCCCACCTCCCGTTACATCACGGCGGCCGCTGGGCAGGCACACACCCGCCCACCCCGCGCACGCACGTGCACGGAGAGCCGCAGTAACGCGCTCCATGGTGACTTCAGGGTGGATGTTCACACTGGAGCTCAAGTGTCTCCACTTGGTTGCGATGTTGAAAGTAGCGTCACCAAATTGGAATATGGATAGCATCACCTGCTATTCATACATGTTTGTGTTCTTCCATCACCGAGACTTGCCAACATCCTGCAATGAAGATACTTGCAGGTGAGTTTTCCCCCAACAAACTTATAAGTCACTAAAGGTTCCATCATCTGAGAGGTCTGTGAAGGTTCTCAGTCATCTAGGTCATCTTGGGAGCATGGCATTGGTCCGACCTCCAATAAGGTAGGAGGGTTGAGTTAGGACTTTTTCTTGTGATCTTTCGAGATCTTTCAAGTTCAGTCGCCCTAACTCAACCCTTCTACATCATCTGAGGAGCTCTTTTTCTACGAACTCATGCCCTTTATAATCAACGCGTTCTGCCACTGTGTGCAATGCAAATGGAACTCGTGCGAGTGAAACTCGGAGAAAACAGAATGGATTCCGTGTTTCTGCGCCACCTTAGCAGTTGCAATCCACTTTTAAAAACCCCCGAGTGAAGAGGATTTCGGGCTGTCTGGGCCAGGAGAAGGAACACCGCGCCCTCTGGCCTCGCTGGATAACAAAAGAGGAGCAGTTTCTTCTACATAAGGCACAAAAGACAAGTACTACTGTACATGCTACCGGTCGAGCGCTCCCAACACTAAACTAGACACGACTGCCCTCATGTGGGGATTCTGTGCATGACACGTCTGTGGAAGTAGTTTTTATTAATGCATATATTTAGGCGAAAGCTCTTACAATTTAATTTTTGGCCTTGCAATATTGAAGAGTAAGCATAAGCATTGTAAATAGAGCGGC
>CM020513.1:20945000-21105000 GCA_009823395.1 Thamnaconus septentrionalis
TTGAGGCAAAACTAGGGGGAGTGGTTTCGGACGTTTGCCTCCACGACGTGCGGGTGATCTTACTCACCCGAGTCTGGTACTGCCCTTCTTTGTAAGTGTAGAAGGACAGTTTGTACTTTCGGGTGGCCAGAGAAGGAACGTCAATATGCTCGACACCTTTGAGGGACACTGTGGGATCTGGCTTCTCGGGTCTGAGGAAATCGATCACCACGTGGAACCTGAGCACACAGACAGACACACTCGTGATTCTGCTGGGAAAAATAATAATAATAAAAAAAATGCTGCAGCGGGGTTTGCATTTTTAATATGTGATTATATTTCACCCACAAGTCAATCTGCATTTAGATCATTTATTTACTTTTGCTGGGGGGAAAAGGAAAATAATTTTACCTCCGAGCTGTGAGGACCCAACTGATACGTGAAGAGTCAGAGGATCCTCACAACAATGCAAATTAAATTGTTTGAAAAATGAAAAAAAACAATTCTGAGATAGTGGCACATTGTAATTGCATTAGGATGATTTAGTGAAGTGTTGACTAAGCAAAAATGCCAACACTTGTTTTCTAGCAAATATGACTTGACTAAAATCATCAGCATACAACACTCAGAATTGATTTTTGTCCTCATTTGCTCTTAAGTAAACACAAACGCACCTGTTTGTGTGTGTGTGTGTGTGTGTGTGTGTGTTTATGTGCGTGCCCGTTTTGTCAGTTTTACCGCTGCTGTTCAGACAGCCAGTTGTGCACCGTCAGCAACTGCGAGTGCTGAGTCTTGGCCGGCAGTTGGTGCACAACAGTGTCCTCTGCCTTCGGAGGCTCGGTGGTTCCCTGCAGGGAATACAGCATGCCCGTCCCATCAGGGAAGGAGAAAAAGATTGATCCCTTAGGGAATGGAAAGATGAGAGAGAGAGAGACAGAGAGTTGAAATCCGTCCGTCACCTCGTAGGCATCCGGTAAACAATGCTGAATGAAATGAAGGTTAATTTGTGTACTTGGTGCTTTTGTCCGTCCACCGTCATGGTCAGCGGCTGGTAAGTGATGACGTAAGCTTTGTTTTGCAGGGGCTCGAAAAGCATGGTGGGCGCTGCGCTCCACTGCTCGCCCTCGATCACGGGGCTGATGGTGCATTGCTGGTTGGTGGGGTTCATCACGCTCAGGGTCTGGGTCAGGGAGCCACGGACCGGACACACAAAATTCACCACCTGGAGACAGAAAGGGTGGAAATATTCAAAAAAAAAGTTTTTTCGTCTCATGGAATGGGAATGAGGTAAAGTGCACGCAAAGGAAACAAAAGCGCACAGACGCAGACAGACTCAGTCCTTAGCCCAGTGCTAAACATGAGCAAAAACAGAACCTGCACCCCCACAAGCAGCCATGATTATTCATGCACGTCGTTATCGGGTTTTCATTATCGGAGGGAAAAAAACGATAACGATACGTACAGATATCACAAAAAATGCCAATATCGGGCCGATATTATCGGACATTCCTAATAATGACTGCCGACATCCACTGAGACGATTTCAGCCACAGCCACAGACTCACCTCCTTGCTGGTGGAGGCTGCAGCGCAGGAGCCCGTCACAGTGAGGGTGACAGGTGACGGCGCCCCCTCCACAAAGCAGGACAGGTTCTCATATCTGATGTCTTCACTCAGCTCCACGGGGGCAAAGGTCACTTCGAAGGGAACCTCCATGCCTGGGCAGATGTAGCCTTTAGTGGGCGTGATGGATAACTCTGGAGGGAAGCTGCCCGTTTTCCACTGGAATCTAGTTGAAAGGAAGACAAAGGAGTGAAAATTACAATGGCAGCAATGGAAGGTCAATCAAAATGGGCCACAGAGTCTGGAAGAAATTTGAAATATTCAATGTTTTCGGTGCAAAGTCACTCCAGCGGCACGAGGAGGATCATGACAAGCAAATTATGTCAAGTGGTGGCCACCTGCAAATCGAAATTTTAGAAATATCGCTTTTGTTTTACCAAAAACTGTAATGGAAACGCAGCTTGTGACAGCTGCAGGTTGCGACTCTCACCTGCCACCGATATCCCCTGTGTTGATCATAACAATCCTCCTCTTGGAGTGGCAGCGCTGGACAATGGCTCCGAAGGCCAGACGATCCTGAGCCAGGTGGACTTTTACCCCCTAACAACAATCAGACCCAATGACATCACTGTGTTCAACATACAGCAATCAATTATTTGTTAGCAGGTTGATTTTAAAGTAACAACGTTGAACTTGAACTGCTTTCAAGGTATTATTTTTGAAGACAGACTGCCGAGCATCAGCTACTTTGGACAGCTCACCTGGCAACAGCCTTGAATGGTCAGCAGGGGGTGCAGCAGGCCCGCGCAGTCGGCTTGCAGCTCGGCGGTGAAGGAGGGAATGTGGTGAAGGGGCGTGAACAAGATGTAAATTTTACATGAACCACCGTTGCCTTTCAGGTTCAGCTCACCACTTGGACTGACTGAAAGCTCCTGGAGCACCGAGAGAGGCAAGAGGGTTAGTTAGATGGGTAGGGTGTGTGTGTGTGTGAGAGAAAAAGAGTGAGAGAGAGTGAGAGAGAGAGAGAGAGTCCTACCTTGGTATCTAGTAGAGTGTTTGTCACCAGGAGTGTGAAGGAAACATCGACAGGGCTTCGATTAATCAACCCAATTTGTTTTTCCACCTTCTGTCCTAATATCACAGACCTCAGTCTCACTTTCTTGTGTTTCAGGTCCTCCACCTCCAGCTGCGAGAGAAACGCGGGACAGGACAATGAGATTTAATCCATGATCTTATGACGTAGTCACATGAACGGTGAGATCCGTGAAAATGCTCCTGAAGTCGGTTTTCAAACTACTAACGCGGCCCGAATGAAGCCTATCAATACAGTTTGTTACGGATGAATATTAGTCATGCAAACCCCTTCAGGCAGCACCTTTTGAAACAAAATGAACTCTTAGACAAGACGAGAGTAACTGCTGGTGCAACGACAAGATCACTGGAGCGAAGCCAAGCGACTGCTGCGCCTCCGAACGCAGTCAGGGAAGCTCAACGGGTGATGATACCTTCAACTTTGGCCTCCGCTGCCGCCGATGTTGCTGTGTTAAGCAGCAATATCCGTCAGGGGCTTGGATCTGAACCATCATGGCTCGCACACTTTTTCTCTCACCTTCATCTCTACGCCTTGGCCCAGTATGTCCACGTCCTTTGTAATGCAGCTGTTGAAGATGAAAGTGATTTTCTTGTGGTAATGGCACAGCTCCCGAGGGTAGAAGCAGATCGGTACCTCCACCACACCACCAGGGGGCACAATATCTGGCTGGAAGTCGATTTCGAGGAAAGTGTTTTCCTTGAACTGGCTCTGGACACTGAAGGGGTAAAAAAACGGGCCACACTTTCTGTCGTTGACTTATTGTAAGTGTTTCTTTAGGCACCTCTGACCCTACTCTGTACGTCTAGCAAACAACACAACAACAACAACAACAACAAGTACCTGATGCCCTTTGCCCCTTTGTTGCTCATCACCAGGGTCTGGCAGGCGGGCACCATGCCAGGGCTGTACAGGAAGCACTTGCCAAAGTTGAACTTGGTGAAGGAGAACTCGAGACAAGGTTCCACAGCCGTGCCTTGAACCACAAAGATGAATGTTGGTCCAAGTTTCACCTGAAAAGAGAAAAATCCACCAGGCACAGAAGGGATGGACGGAATCAGACAGTGATTTTAGTTCTGGCTCGTTGATCGTTAACATTTAAGATGTTTAAAGGTTATTTTCACCAAATTAAACATTAAACTGAGGGTTCTTTTGAAGCCACTCAAAAAACATTTAAACACAGATATTTGATGAGTTTTAGTCACCTTAATGCTCAGTACAATGTTCTGCAGATTGCAAACATTTTTGGGACAAAACGAAAGTGACAACTGCAGCTGCGTCCCAATGTCGGTGGTGGCTCTCTTTGGCGTCGCCTCCAAGTACTGCAGCAGCTCGCAGGGGCCGGTCGCCTCCAAGCTCACCTCCAGGCTGAACCGCGCCATGTTGGTGAGCACGAAGTAACAAACGTGATTCTCCGCGATCTCCACCTGCGGGCGGCGCACATTGCGCAAGCGTGACGACGAATGCATTGACACAATGTTCGTGACTTCGTGGTGCACAATGTGAGGTGAGATTCCCGACCTTCCCAAAGTCCAGCGTGTCTGGGTGATTGGGGTTGACGTCTCTGAGGTCCGTCCCTGGCATGCTGACTTGAAGGGAGGCGGTCATGGCAAAGCAGTCGGCCTTGACTGCGATGGCGAGGGGCTCGGTTTTGTTTCTCACTTTCAGAACCATTCGGAAACTCACGTGGCCGTCGCGGCACGGCGTGAAACGCACCGACAAGGGCAACCTGCACCAAAGGGTTTATATCGACTGTGAATGAGGTAGCCGCTGCGATAACTCCTTCAAGGTCAAGTGTGTAATATTTGGAGATTTTGAGTGGACACGGCGACATCAAGTGGTCACATTTTAGATTGCATCGTAGTTCACCGAGCTTGCCGGTGAACTAGGTCGTAGAGACATGGGACAAAGACCCACGTGTTCGCTCAACCAAGACCTAATTTTCATAAATGCTGATCTTTGACCCCCGACAAACCGGAAGTGAGCTATTTTCACTTGTTTGAAAAAATCTCAAAATGTAAGGCTCAGAAACCTTAAGTGCTATGGGCTTGAAAATTTAGTGTGACAGGCATCGATGGCAGCGACATCGAGGGAAGGGGTCAGCAGGGGTCACAAGGGGTCGGCAGGCTTCTGAAGGGGTCCGTAGGCGTCAGAGGGTGTCGGGAGGGGATGGTAGGCGTCCAGAGGGGTCGGCAGGTGTCAGGGGATGTTGTCAGGGGATGGCATGGGTCGACAGAGGTCAGCAGGGGTCGGCAGGCATCGGGGGGTCATCGGCAGGTGTCAGGCAGCGCTGGCACATGGCAGCCACGGCGGCTTAGTGCCTTCAACGCTGCTTGCAGCTTTAATTTTTTATTATACTTCAAGCATTCACTTTTATTAATGTGTTCATGGGCAGTATATTAAGCTTTTACAAATATAAAAATAGTAAATTAGGCCATATATTACACACTACACCTTTAATTCTACATATGAGGGATTGTGAATTAAAAAAAATATAAACAGTGAGTTATGTGATAAGTGCTACTGACCTGTCTTTGGGTGCAACTGTCCCAGTCATGGGATGCACAGTCAGGCTGGACTGCTGGTCGTCACAAAGCAGAGAAGACTGAACAATAAAGAAGCCAAAGGGTTGCTCCTCCACATTCACCAGGTCCATCAACTTTTCTGCCCTTTGACCTGTTCTCACACACACACACACGCACACAGACCTTTCATTGAAGTTGGCAATGTCTTGTGCTTTTATTGTTTTTCCTAATCAATTGAAATCAAGCTGAGCCTGTGCTGGTGCGCAGTTGCACGGATGTGTTAACGCACCAACTAGAAGTTCACCAAACTCGAAGTAGGCTTTGCTGAAATAGACCAGCGGTTCTCTCGATGTGCCCACGCAAATGAACGGGATGGACATGGACAGAGAGTCGATCACAAAGTTCCAGGACGACTGCGCCACCAAGTCAATTTGCTCGGGGACGTATTCAAAACATAACTGCAGACACACACAAAAAAAACCAAACAATCAAAAAACAGAGACAGACTTGCATGAATATTGTGACATTAATAAGTTACAGGACCAATGAACCAATCAGGATTAACTCTTCATCTGGAACAAATTGAAAGCACTTTGTAGAGGTTGTGTGCTAATATAACCACTGTTGGAAATCAGCCCTTTGTGACATCACAAAGGACCGGCACCTCTTACGTCACCGTCACCCTTACCTCAACTTTCTTCCCAGGCTGCACAGTGCCGGATGGGGTGAGGCAGCGGAATGGGCAGGCACCTGTGTTTTCACACGTCCACTTAAATAAATACGCTTTGTTGGTTGGGTTCAACACGCTGAAGCGCCTGAAGGGGTCAAGCAAAAGTCTGTGTGTCATCAGTTCAACAGACAGGGAGAAAGTAGCGAGGAGTCTTGACCGCCTTGTCTTTGTTACCTTGTCAAAGGCTGTGAAACGCCCACGGCGTTGAACTGTATGACCCTCGTGTTCGAGTCCTGGAGGCCCCTGAATTCGGGGTCGCCGCCGGTTCCACCTGGATAGTCCGAATCCTCCAGGTCAAAGTGGCAGTAGGGCAACAGGCAGCGGCCAAACAGCGGGATACACGGAGCCTGGTATTCTTCCTGCAAGTTGGGAATATTGAAGAATTTGACATTTTAACATATTCATGTTAAAATGTCAAATGTCTATATTGGTAAAAGCTTAACATACAGCCCATAAATATATCAATAAAAGTGTGTACTCACAGTCTAATAAAAGTAATTTGGTTTTCCTACCCATAGAATGGTTCTTATTTATATATAAGAATATACAGAGAGCAAAGGTCTTGGTCCCAGTTAGCAGCCATCTTGCACTGCTATATTTCTAAGGAAGCCCAGTGTGGACAATCCAACCCGACCGATATCACCTTTCGTAATTAGGGTGACTGCTCGCGTCCTCAAATAAACCAGCAAACATAAAGGTGGATGACATATCCAGGTTTGTGACTATAACAGAATGAGCTACTTTTACATGATCTAATATTGCACACTATTACAGAAATAACCCGCATTAATACATGTCTGTAATAATTATTAAAAGCAGGTTTTGATTAGTGTTTTTGTAAAGAACTACCTATGCACATTTATTTTACATTACTTCTTTACCTGCAGGCCAACGTGGCCTCAAACTGGCCCACCTCCAGTGGTGCAAAGCGGATTTTGAAGCTCTGCATGACGCCAGGTTCTATGGTGCCGATGCTGGGCTCAACAGTGAAAGGCGATTGTGCAGGATTAACTGTCAGAGCGGAAATCACACTGGCCAGAGCGCTGGCAGGTCGGATTTCTGTCGACTCCCTCCCTGCCCTGCTGCACGGTCGGGATGTGACCAACTCATCTGGGACATAGAAAGCATGTTCTCAGTTGATATTTTCAACAAAAAATGAATGTGTGTATCAATTGCCACATTGCAACAAAGAAAAATCAATTACAATCAGAGACAATTACGTAAAAATTATATGTCCACACATATATATTTACCATCTCGATCAGGGACGGGAGTTTTAACGCTTGAATCCATGAAGATTTGGAAGGAATAGTCAAATTTGACTTTGCCTTGATTTATCAGCTGCAGCCTAAACAAACACACACACACACACACACACACACCCTCATTAGTTATAATAGTACTACTACTTGTGTGGAGCTCCTACAGTGCCAAAATATTTTTTTTTTAAATGTTTTATTTCACAATAGAATAACACTTATGAGCACAAATACATTGGGACAGTTCAGATGCTTCTTCAGAGAATTCTGTAATTGACTCAAATGCAACCCGTTGTGAAAAATATTAGGGAGAAAAGTCAGACCGCCAAGTCTTATTCTGATAGACAATATGCTCAAATTGTAAATTGTATTTACCTTGTTGCAAATACCTCTACATTTTTTCCAGCGACGTACACGTTGATTTAAATGTGATTAAGTAGCAAAGGAGTGACGTGGGACCAGATTTGTTGTATTTTAGAAAAACAGGGCTGCTTGTATCACATTAATTAATACAGTCATAAAATAATGTTTCATTTCATCTCTTTCAAAGATGACATTTAATGATAAAATTAGGAAATTTATGTGCATGGGTCAATTATCTTGTGTGCACAAGAAATAAAAATCACCATTTAAGACTTACAACAGCTCAGGCATGCATTCTTATGACGGCAAATATCCTTAATGGAAAATGTCAGACGCGACAGACTTGATGCCAGCTCACAGCTTGCACATTTGCATGTGCGCAATATCAAGTTTACACACGTTTTACATGCAGGCCCAGCGGCATTACACACTGACAGCTCTGCCTCAGGAGTGAGCGAGGTTGCACGCCAGATTTAATATTGATTTGAAATGAAATTGTTGAGAGACCCCTGTGCTGGATGCCAGACTATTAGATTGAGAAAATTTCACCAACTTGAGCAATAAAGATGAATTTTTTTCTTCACTAATATTTAGGCTCACTTAATCAAATGTAGGATTATTCAACTCAGTGTCCTTCACACTTTCCACTGACCGTGTGTGTCTGCTGGAGCAGCCAGTTGTCGTGCAGATGACATCATTTTAACCCATTTTTGTCATATTATGACTTATCCATTTTCTGAATTCGCAGGGGAATTTTTGTAAATCTATTTTACACCCAACAAGGCGCACTGTGTGACTTACTGGTAGAGTCTGCTTTGGTAAAGCATGGTATCGTTGAAGTGAATGGCCTCGGTGTTGCAGCTGTACTGCACATAGTCACAAACGCCTTTGATGCACAGCTCCAGGTCCCACTTGGAGTCCTCCACCACGGTGCAGCTGGGCTCGGGGTCCGTGTTAATGACCTGCATGCAAAAATGCACAACGCTATCAAGCCAAAGGAGTTGGGGTGCGAGTTTTCTCAACACTTTCCACACGGCGGACAACGACCCAACCTTATTCTTCACGTGTGGCTCTGGTGTCGCCAGAGTCTGTTCGGTGGAATCCAGCCACTGCACTGTCCTCTTTTTGTCGTCCCAGTCGACCACCTGGTCAAGAGGCTGTTGGAATTGCACCTGGCATATCTTGCATTTGATCAACTGGCTGCCTAGAGTCACCGGTTCACTTGAGCAGAAGGTGACAGTCATTTCCTTGGAGCAACCGGCGTGGATGTGTCCCACCTGTGAGCGGAAGCAGTTTGATCACAGTGCTTCGCTGGAAAATAGCTGTTCTGCATTGCAATCTTTTCTCAGCCACATACAGAATATTGCCTCTCGGGTTTTATTTGGTAAAAAGTTAAAATTCTGATCTAACCCACTAACTCAGCAACAATAAACACTTATCATCACAAATCATGACCCAGATGATAAATAAGCAGAAAAAGCTGAATAGAACAATGATCAAAAGCTTTTGACCAGAGTGAAGCAACGGTGCTAACAACCACATGACAGTGTCGCCCACTACTGAAATGAATAGCTATATTTTAAAGGTGAGGGTGTGCTGGTGTGGTTTCTGTTTTGTTTGTTTTTGCTTTTATTTTACCTTTGGTGAAAAGCTGATGTGCGGTCCCGAAGAGGGCCACCTGAACTTCACTACCTGGCTGTCAGTGTGGTTGGTCATGGTGAAGCTCTCCCGATAGGAGCGGCCCACGTAACAGTCGCCGAAATTCAGCACTTCACAATTACCTAGAAATACAGACAGAGCGGCGAGGGTCGGGAGTAGTGAGGAATATCACAGTGTGGATGAACGGGGTCTTCTGTTTTCTTTTTTTAAACACCAAATTGTTTCTCTCACCCTCGTCGCCGTCTTCCGCATCGACCTCTTGCAACGAGCGGCTGATGTTGGACATGGAGACGACCTCCTGGTAGGCCTCGCCGCTCACTTGTATGGCCGTCTCGTTGTACAGGTTGTCCGCCACCTGCAGCAACACCTTGGTCTTGACATTCAGGGGCTTGTCGGAGCCGAAGCTGACCTCCAGCTCCACCTGTTCGCCGATGTTCAAAGTTATCGTGACTCTGTGCCCCGGCTGGCTCTCTGTAGGAAAGCAAAAAAGCGTCATGGCGCGACGGAACGTTAATTCACGCTTATTGGAAATGTGGTAAAATGCATTAAGTTTGGTATGACACAGAGCAGTGGTTATCAAAAGTATTGAGGGGGAAATTTTCATTTTAATCCATTAAGTTGTATATTTCAAGATAAGTTACAAGATACAGTGCGGTACCCACAGAAATGGATTCTTCTGTTTTCATCAATCGTATTGAAGAAACTGATACTTAAACACTGTATGTATGATATGGAAAACAGAGGTTAAGGTTTAGTCACTCAAACCTGATACCAGTACCTGATTCAGTGTTGCCTTCAAGTCTGGCAAACTGCACGGAGGTGCAGGTGTTGGCGGGAGAGGCCTTCAGGGTGAAAACTTCGTCTTCATCCACCATGTGAAGCTGAACCTGCATCGCACAGAGAGCAGATCCTTAACACATCCACACGTCGTCGTCTACGTTTAATGCTCGTCGCGTGACCGAACTCCTCCTCCTCCTCCTCCTCACCTGAGCCGGGACGATGCCGTCGTTGAGGAGCACCAGCGGGAGGGTGCACCTGCGTCCCACCAACACTCGTCTGAACTGCAGCATGGGGGTTCCCTCCCTGCTCCTCAGCGCCGGGCGAAGCACGCACACGCTGGGCAGGTTGCCCTCGCCCACGAGGTCAAACTCCAGCAGCTTGCTCCTGAATGGTGGGGTCATTCTGGAGGAGATGGATTTTTTAAAAAATGGGGGGAAAATGAACAAACACGAGAACAGAAAGTGTAAACAGACAAATAGCGAATGGGTACGGTCGCCGTTCGCACCTGCTCGCTCCCTCCATCGCGACCTCAAACACGGCATTGTAGAGCTGGATGGTCTGGGGCGTGAAGGTGACCTCGGCAAACATGTGTGACTGGCTGGGAATATTCAGCGACGTCGTCGCCAATTCAAAAACCTCCATGTTGCGTAACGCCTGTTGAACAACGGTCGCATTTTAATTTTTTTCTACGATGGTAAATGCAGTGGTCCTGGGTTTTTTTTCCCCCGAGGCGTTGCATAATCACGACGTCTTACCCTGGCGGCGATATGTCTGACGCTGAAGTTGAGCATGCACGGCACTTTGCCGTTGTTGGTGAGTTTGAAGCGAGCCCGGGTCGTCTGGCCGACCAGGACTTTGTTGAAGAGGAACTTGTTCTCCTCCTGGATGTAAATGCCTTTGGCGTTGGAGTACTTCTCAGAGGTGAGTTGGCTGCTGTTTGGGCAAATGTAATGTTCCTCAAAGATGCTGGGCATGTCCAGTAATATTCCTGTACAACCAAAAAAATAGTTACAGATCCAGTGTACATAGTAGATACATCCACATTGTGGACAATCCTGCCTGCCTGACAGCGTGTTTCATTTTTAGGGTGAACACTCCCGTCCTCAAATAAACCAACGAAGGAGAAGGTGGACGAGGTATCCAGATGTGTGTGCGCAGGCTACTGTAGTTCGCTGGCGAACTCGTGAGAAGGAGAGGCAGTGAAAGAGCGCAGCAATCTAAAATGTAACCACTTGATGTCGCTGTTTCCTCTCAAAGTCTCCAAATATTACGCACTTAACCTTTCAACCCCAGTACTGATGTCTCAAATTGAAAAAAAAAAAAAAAAAATCAGCTTCTCTTGACTGGACGGCGCATTATCTGAGAGTTCACTCACCTGGCTTGCAGATTTCTGCCATCAGTCTGTACGGTATGCCTCTCGGATGGTCCACGGGGTCACGATCGCTGATGTCAATGAGGAGGCCCATGTTCCACTTGCCCAGCTGCTCAGCCGCGCAGTTCACCGTCACCACCTGCTGACCGCCTGGCTGCAGGGTGGCTACGCAGGGAGCCACTGTGAACACCCCCATGGTGAGGATGCTCTGAGGCGCAACATGGGACGGAACAAAATAAAATGATCAGCTTTTTTCCTAGCACCTCTTATGCAGAAAATGCTGTGCATTCAACATTGGGTTAAAAATAGTCGTTGCCATCCCTGTGGGGAGCGTCGCACCTGTGCAGGTCTCGCCTCTTTCTGGAAGGTCTCTCGTCTACCTGTGCCATTGGTGGCTGAGGTCCTCTCTGACTGGCTGCCCTGACCCGCTCTCTTAGAAGAACCCCTAAAACCAAAACAACAACATCAAACACGGCGCCATTCCAACAACTTTGATTGGCAGCGCAAGGAACTAAAACAGGCTGTCAATCGACATGCGTTGCGATACGATGAAGATAATTAGTGCGATTTGCGTGTGTGTGTGTTTTGTTGTTTGTTCACTCACCCTGGTCTGTCCATTAGAGCTGGGTCCAGTACCATGCGGCTGATGGTGAACTGGGTCTCGAACAATCCGGTGTTTTTGATGACGACGGCTTGGCTTTTCCTGTTGCCGTAGATCAGCGGACCAAAGTTGACGTCACATGCCGGTGTGATCTTGTAACTAATCAAAAAAAAAAAAAAAAAAAGACACATAATATATCAGAATTGTGTTGAAGCAGGATATCAGAGCAACATTTTTGGTCAGAAATTCAGAATAGCAGTAACTGGGAGAACTTGGTGAACACCCCCTACTGAGCAAAAAGGCCACCTGTGTGGAGTTAACATGTTCTCCCCGTGTTTACAGTGAGTTTCCTCCAGGTGCTCCGGTTTTCCCCCCACCATCAACAGGAAAGCATGTCAGGGTACTTTGGTCAGGATGGTCCAAAGTGACGGCTCAGGACTAACTACCATCTGAACTTGCAATTTTGTTGCACATTAGTATAATGGCAATAAAGCATAAAGCGAGCCAAGAGAATCAGGTTTTTACCTTGAGAAGACAGACGTGACTGAAACCTTAATAGCTAAGATAGCTATGGTTTCCCCTCCTTTCCCAAGGCTGGGTTCAATGACCTGCGGGTGAGAAAAGACAAATTATAGACCATGGAATTTTAAACAAGTCATAAATAAGCTGTGGCATATTTATCCATCTAACACACGTGGCCAGTTCAAATCTCAAAACCTAACCTGGACTAAAATGCAATGGTCAAATTTTAATGACTGGTCAAAACATTGCAAAAAAAAATCTCACTCTTTAGAGGTCACATACAAGCACACTTAATCTAAATAATCAGTATGTCTCTTTGGTAAACTAGTTCTGTTCAGAGTTGGTGTTTTTTTCAGACCTCAAAAGACAGAAGAGGTTTCTCTTTGATGCAGACTTCTTTAGTCGGAGAGCAGACGATCTGAACAGTCGTCGACTTCTCATACGGCTTTAAACTTCCAGCCTTAGGGGAGACTGATAATAGGTTCGACTTGGCTATGTCAGTCTGTGGAAATATAAACCTTGTGGAAACGAGAAGCATTACAGTAAAAAGAACTGCACTTGTCGTACAGTGGGATAAAAAGGGCAACCAGGAATAACGCAAAGTCGTTGAACACTTTTTCACACTCACTTGTAGGCTATTTCATGCTTCCCTTGGTTTTTCATCTTGAGAGACAGTTTGTTCTCCTCGAACACTCTCATTGTTCCAAAGTCCAACAAGCCATCTGCAATAGAAAAAGACTGCGTACTGGAGAAAATCTGACACCACTCAAAACGGAATTCATTGTAAAAAAAAACACTGAAGAAGCAAAACAAAAGCAAACTGTGAAAAGGAATAAAGGATAAAGGATTTGATATTGAATTTTTAATATTGAAAGCACAGCTTCAGCAAGCTCTGGTGGTTTCTACCTGGTGAGATATCCAGAGCTATCTCATAGGCCTCAGCAGAGACCTGTAAATTTTCAGTGTGCACAACACCCAATATTTTCTCCACGTCGGATACCTGAAACAGACAACGTGACACGTCAACACATCAGCTCTCCTGACTTATTCCTGTTGGTTTTTTTTGATTTGAAACCCCACACGTAACAATCCGACAGCGCTGCCTTACCTCCAGTCGCAGGACCTTCTTGATGTGGAGCGGCCTTTTGGCCCTGAAGTGCAGAGTCACGGGCAGGGACGACTTTGGTGGAATGATGCCGTGATCTTGCGGCACAGTGAACTCGTCGCCCAACTCCTCCACACCCTGCAGTCTCCAGGACACTGGCAGAGCCGTCCTGTTGCGCAGGGTCACAGTGCGACTGTCCTGTCTAAGGGGGAGGGAGACAAAAAAGTACACAGAGTTGAAAAAAACCAAAGGAAGAGAGATTTCTGGGGTCCCTTAGGTTTGAACTCTTTCCCGTCCTTCTTGCCATCCTCCAATTTCCATCAGACTTGGAAGTGCAGTGAATCTAATTAAATCTACGGACGCCCCCTGAGCTGTTAAATTGCTGAGACAGATGATTGATTTTTTTCCTTACTTGATGCCATGCGAACTGGCAACTCATCCAGGGTGTCACCCTGCCTTCGCCCTATGACAGCTGGGATAGAAAATGCAGCGAGCGACTAGGGAGCCTTGTTTTGCAAAAGAAAAGCGTTGATTCTGCAGGGATGGAACTTGTAACAAAAATACAGGAATGGCAATGGAGGGTCTGCTTGGAGGAAACCCTGATTTCTGCTTGACTTGACTTGCTTTGCTTTAGTTAATAAAAACATCTCTGGCTATTTTCTGGCTTTTATTTTTTGATTGGGTTGAGCATTACAGCTATGTCCCGCATAATAAAAAAAAAAAAAAAAAAAAAAAAAAGAAATCTCTCAAGTTCTACTTTCTCTTTACAAACCCTTTCTGTGAGAGCTCACATCAATAAATTGACATAAATAACGATGGAAATGATTCATCGTTGTAATTGTCCTACTGCTGATATAATTAATTACCTGTGCAGCAAAATCCTGTCAAAATGAAAGTGTCTGGTGTCCATCTTCAGTTCTGGCCGAACACCCCAACAGGAGAAGTCGATAGTAATAATCTCTGGATTCTCCTTGATCAAGCAGAGGAGGCTGTCTCTCATCAAGCCGACCTTGGTGGGGTAGGCCCACACAGTCACCTCCTGGAAAGGAGCAGGCAATGTTCAAATGCACCAATGGTAACAAGTCCGACTGCAAAGTCAGCATGATTAGACACGGTGAGGGCACCTGCTTCTCTTCAGGTTTGAGAATCATCATGGAAGGATCCACAAGATACGTTGAAGCCGATGTGTCCTGCTGGAACTGGAACTGGACCTCGACCTCAAGACCCGAATCGTTATAAATCAGGAGTTTCTCAGTGTTTTCCTGGTACTTAGTTTCCTTGAACCTGGGCAAACACGGACGAAGCCAAATACGGTTTCACAGTTATGGAAAATTCTATGCAGTCAACCAGTGCTTTAGAGGCTGATCCAACTGGCAGTCACCTGTCTCTGGTCTTGCCGCAAAGTAAATGTCCAAACTCAAAGTATTCGGGGTTGATGACGTAAGTCTTCCTGATGCCTTCCTGCCTTTGCGGCACCGCCTTGCAGTTGGGAAAAGGGTCCTGCAAAAATGACATTTGGTCGAATAACTTTAAATGTACCAATGTGCCATCTTTGAAATTTGTGTTGTTGTTGTTCAGATGATTAATGCTAATGGTGTCACTCGCAAACACTTTCTTATTCGTAACCAAAGGCCGCTTGTAGTCACATGATGTAGACTGCAGGATGTAAATGTCAGTTAACAGAGACAGAAAAGGGTATGGGTTGCACCAGGGCAACACTTTGTAATGAGTGCATACTCTTACTGGTTATGAATCCATTGCTTAAGAATGATTACAAAAGTGCCAAACAAGTAAGAGATGGTCCTCAAAATCAAGTACCAAAAGGGTGAGCATACCCTGACCCAAACTGTATTAATGTAAGAACAATGCTTTATAAATCATTAATAACATATCTACCAACAAGTTCCTAATGCTGAAAGTGTGTACATATTACAAAGTGTTACCTGCACTGGCTTTTTAATATGATCTTTTCAGTATAAACAGGAAATGACTGCCTATGGTGGACAATTGGGAAGATGTGATTTCGAGCAGGAGAGCAGCGTGGATCAACTACAGCAAATACACCAGGGGGGCTATTCTGACCAAACCTGTAGTCTGTGCAGATGGAGGGGTAGCTGCAAATCCCTTTGCACGGAAGCTGGTAGGTCCTCTGAGTTCCCAGCAGCTCAAAGTTGAAGGTCTGCTCAAACTTGCCCGGGGAATCTCTGTAGAACCAAATCCTCAGGGAGATCTCGCCTTTGGCCGGCACGACCCAGCGGAACGACATCAGGCTGCACGAGAACAGATCAAAAATCCACAGAAAAGAGTCAGTCAACCCAACAGGCTCCATGTGGCCTCCTTCCCTCCTGCTGTCTCTCCCCCGAACCTCTGCTGCCGTTTTTGCTCCAGCGTTGCTTGGTTGTTGACTTGTGAGGTTTCACTGCAGGTGGACAGTGAGGAGATGCGCGATCGCCTCTTCGTTTTTTGACTCTCCCGGCCCCTTTTGCTCGGCTCCCTCGCCACCGCGCTGCCTTTCTTCTTGAAGGGCGTTGTCGCCCTCTCGTCCTTTGACAAGCACAAACGCCAACAGTCAGAAGTTTCACCCGCAGGTCGCCCACATTCGCCGACACAAACCTTTTTATCACTGCAAATTTTACAATCACTGCAAATCTGTGTGTACTTCTTCATCTTAGCTGACATTCTTTTTACCTTTACAGGCGACGGCTCGTCTTCCTCTGAATCTTTTTTGGCTTCGTCCGATTTTGAGGGGATCAGAAACGTGAAACAGGCGCAGATTTGCTTCTCGTCAGCTTGCTGACGGCTTTTCGGGAAAGGCACTATGGAGAGGGTGACAGGCGGAGGGATGGGCGGGCCACTCGGACCGATCCCCATGTCATCCAACACCTAGTCAGGGCCAAGAGCCGAGAGGAAATGGAGGCTGTGATGATCAGATGCTTCAAACAGAAGTTGTCGTGAAAACATCTGACTGGACATAGACATAAAAAAAATGGAGCAAGTCGTGCCTGTTCCAGAGAAGGCAGCCTGGTGGCGCTCAGCACTTCTGTGACACTGGGACAGTCCTCTCCTGTCAGGTTCAGCACACTGTAGGGGATGATTTCCCGCGGAGGCAACTTTTCTTTTTTCTCCGAGTCGACTACCATTGGCAGCTGAGGCGTCATGGGGGACGAGACCTTGTTTGTGGCCTTCTTGCTCTTCTTGCTCTGAGAGGTCTGGACACAAGACGTAATGAAGGAATCATTTGAATGTTCTAAGTGATTGCCGTCTTTAAACCGAAGCAATTTGGGATTGATTTAATGGCCGATTGATTTTAGATGATACGATAATAATAGGTTCAGTTGGGCTCTCGGAAACACTTTTCCGAACTGAGTTGAGCACAACACCACATTTTTACATAATCAACCTAAAAGCTCACCTGTCAAGACTGTCACAACTACTATTCATCGAATAGTCGAAACACAAACCCCTATTGTGACGCTACTATCTGCATGTCAAAATGAAGGGACACTCATCAGCACCTGGCCAGATTTCAATATGTCAAGCAGCAGGCCCTTACCCGTTTCTCTGAAACAGCTTCCTCTGACACCGTCGGCGAGTCTTCATTTGGGACTGGGACCAGCAACATAAGCAGTGTTCGGTCCCAGTGCCGCAGGATGTGCACCACCTGTTCCTGGCTCTGTTCGTACGCGTTGAACTGAGTCTGCAGCTGATCTACCCTTGGCTGGATTGAAGAGAAAAGTACGCAGAAGATAGCAGTGTCTCTCTTGACTATTTTTTTCAGCAGCAAACGGAAACTAAGATGCTTCTGTGGAGGCATCAAATTCAACATGCATTTCATATTAATTCAGAAAAAATAAAATAAAATAATAATCTTTATCGCTTCATTAAATACGGCGTTCTCAATGTTGCAAGAATGATCACATTCTGTGCTATTTTATAACATTGCACAGAGTCAGCAGCCACTTACTTTTGGCTTGTCAACCTTCACCTCTGTGGGCTGAAAAGCCTCGTAGGTGACCGTCTGTGGCACTTTGCTTTCTTCCTCAGCCTCCTTGCTGTAATGCACTGTAATGTTAAAACCATAAATGAGTAAACCAATTTAATCACTGATTGCGCTGTATATCATCATCTGCTATGAACCCACATTCTCTTGGTGTGATGGGGGAAAAACTGAACAAACAAAGAAAACAAAACACACCTTCACTTGAAATCGGCGTCTCCCTTGCGTCCGCAAGTGATTCTTTGGAGTTGCTACCGGAGGATTTCCTTGTAGCATCTGTGGACTGGATGGAAACATAACAAAGGTTGTCTTATTAAAGCGGCCGGGTTTATTCAACAGCACGCTCGCATGTGCGTGGAACGGACTGCACATACGGATTGTTTCCCGTCCTGCGTGGTCTTCCTCTTTGACGCTTCTTTGGGATCCTTCTTCCCAGGCTTCTTGCCCTTCTTCTTCAACTCCTCTTCCTTAATCTTCTTCATTTCAAGCTCCTGGTTCTTCTCTTGCTGCTCTTTCTGTGTTTTCTCCTTCTCCCTATCACAGACACCCACATAGACACACACAGAGAGATAGACAAGGACAACCAATCGCACATTTTCATTCAATATATTCAGAGTTTCATTCAATGTATTCATGGTTCATTCAATATATTTGGGGTTTCATTCAATATATTTGGAGTTTCATTCAATATATTCAGAGTTTCATTCAAAATATTCAAGGTTCATTCAATATATTCTGGGTTTCATTCAATATAATCGGAGTTTCATTCAATATCTTTGGAGTTTCATTCAATATGTTTGGGGTTTCATTCAATGTATTCAAATATTAATTTCCTGAACTATAGAGTTTGCGCTCTGGGGGAAACAGGAAGTGGAGGTGCGTGTCTGCCTCTGCCAGCTCACACCTGAGTTTCATTTGTCTCAACTTCACTCTGTATCTCTCCATGAGTTTCTCCTTTTCCTCCTCTGGTAAAGCATCACACTCCTCCTCATCCAGACCTTGCAACCAGCTCCCCTGCATGGCGGCCCTCCCTCTTCGTAGAACCTCTAGGGGCACACGTACAGGACACTTTCACAAACCTTGTATTGGTGAACCAAAACCACTGTTAAGGGTATCTTATCAGTGAAGGCAAGCGCCAGTGCGAGTGCATTCGTGTACGAGCTTCGTGCAATTACCCATCGCAAGCCTTTTCAATTTGTCCCGAGCCTTCAGGACAGCGTACGAGCAGGACAAGTTGACTGCATAGATGTGTTTGCGGTTGTTGATGGCCTTGAGAACCACCTGCAGGGTCGTTGCTACTGGCTGGATGTACACAGAGTCTAAGCCACACATTATTATG
The DNA here is from genome assembly GCA_009823395.1 of Thamnaconus septentrionalis. Taxonomy (NCBI): domain Eukaryota; kingdom Metazoa; phylum Chordata; class Actinopteri; order Tetraodontiformes; family Monacanthidae; genus Thamnaconus; species Thamnaconus septentrionalis. The sequence goes on from CM020513.1 coordinate 20,963,884, forward strand.
CCGCGGTGACAGTCGCGTTGCTGTGGAGCAGAACACACAAGAAAATGTTGGACTTTTAGGAACATGTACATGGTGAAAAGTTGGGATAGCTGACAAGCAAAAAGGAAGCATTGGGGTGTTTCTGGGTGTTGTTGACATTTTGACATGGTTATTTTCATCAATGGTCTTCACATCACAATATAATAATGTTTTGTGCCATTATAAAATACAGCAGGCAACTCACCTGAAATCGCTCTGACAGGATATCGACCAGGACCTGCTCAGGCAAAATGTTTCTGAGTGTGGTCACATCTCCGCCCTAAAGCCAAGCCATGCCACAGGGATTCATAAAGTTATTCATACATTTAATTCCCAATTTATTTAAACCTAAAGCAACCAAATATATTTTCTTTTAAAGATTAGATTGTATTTGTGCTTTCATAGCACCCTAATTGAAGAACGAATAGCGATCTAATTTCTACGCTGAATTCATGCCATAAGTAGCCTCAAGTAAGATAATAACGCAACAGAGGGATGTAGGCTCGAGGAAAAACAAAGAAATACCAGCCAGAGGGCAGAGTGTGGCTCTGAAGATCCCTGAGAAGATTTGGAGATGCTTCTGACGCTGCCTCTCCTGCCAAGTTTTGTGGGAGCATCTGCGGAAGCCTGCGATGCTGCAGCAGATCTATCAGCTGCTGCAGATCCTGTTTCTCTGACTTCATCTGAGGGCACAGCTGAAAGTGCATGTATTTATTAATGTTGTGTCAATGAATGACGTGTTATGTGAAACTTTTGCATTCATTAATGCAGACCAAACATTGTTTCATCAGCTTGGGAAGCGAGGTAGTGATACCTCAAGACTTCCTACTGGCCCTGATGGCAACATTAGCCCGTATCAGCACTGAGGCAGGCAAGCAGCAGGTTTACTGACATCATTCTTCTTTTGTCTGCTCTTTAAGGCAAAAGTGCCTTCCAGATCAAATATAACTACCACAATGGCCGAATCCACATCCAACTGGGCTCACAGTTGCTTCATCTCTGTTTGCAGAAGGTGCTTTTTCCTGTGCTTACCCGGCTCTCTGGCCTTCTTCTCTGAATATTGCGCGGCAGCGGCATTGTACAGCTGCCTCGCTCTCAGGGAAACAGCCGAGGAACCGTTCATCAGCACGTCTGTGACCACGCCGTCCACACTCAGGCACGCTCCTCCGTAGTGTTGCGCAAGGTCATGCGCTACCTTGCTCTTTCCTGGACAGAAATAAGAAATAATCATATTAGGAAGGCACAAATTCAAACATATCATGGTTAAGCAGCTGACTGACACTTGATCAGATGGCTGTTTTGAGTTTTCCAGACTACTACGAGGTGGCACTATTCCATTTGTGTAATGCCCTCACCTGTCAGTGGGCCTCCATACACAATAATAGCAATGCCTGTGCGGTTGCGCGCAGCGAAACCTTCAGGTGAGAGGTCAACAGACATGTGGCGGGCGATGGCTCTGGCCACGGGCGTTATCTCCAGCTGGCCCTGCTTCCCACCGCTTCCCTCTCTGGGGATGTTGCAAAGCACTGAAAACAGATAAGAGAGAAGAAGATTTCAACTGATGGGAAAGCAAAAAAAACTGGCTGAACCACTTGACATCCAGCTTCCCTAAGCAGACAGCACTTACGTAAATCAGCGGCATGCAAAGTTGACTCCTGCGCTCCTTCCTCTGAGGGTTTGACACTATCAGGATCGTTGGTGTCGTTCTTCCCCTCATCCACGGCTTCCTTTTGCTGCTGGGCTGAACGCAGGCGTATGAAATGTTAACAGGTGCGGACTCATACACTGTCTGACATAGAGGCGCAGCTCCTTGGTGAAGGTACCTTTTTCTGCGAGCTGGGTGCAGTAGTCCACGTAGTACTCCTGCAGTTCCTCTGGTAGACTTTCACCAGCTGCCCGCGGAGGCAGGAGCAATTCATTCTTCTCATCGTAACCCTGCATTATAGACAGGACCTAGATGTGATGAAATTAGGAAAGAGAGGAAATTGAAACAGATATACAGCTAGTAAAAGTGAACGCAAGAATAGAAAAGGTGGAATATGGCAACTCAAAAAATAAAATGTAAAATCAAAAATGAGTCGTATCAATCAATGAGACAAAGGCAACCTTTTCTTCCTCCATGTACTGTGTGTCCAACTCCAGGGAGTAGAACTCGATGGGGAAGGAGCAGGGGTTTTTGACCGTGACCTCAGCTTCCGCCTGAGTGCTGTTGGGCAGACAAGGTCCCAGCTGGAGCTCCGATGGGCAGAACTCCAGTTGTGGCTCCTCACCGACACCTCGCGCGGTCATATGTATCTGCTGACTGCTTTCAGCCATGCTGATCACAAGTTGTCGGCAGTAAACCATCTTCAGAAAAAATAAAACAAGACAGAAAATTCAATTTCGTATTTTGAAATTGAGAGATGACGTTGTCTTCAGTTCAGCAAGAATCCACTTCGTAGACTGTGCTGGCCAGTGTTGCACAGGACTGAAAAATCAATTTACCCCCTCAGCAGGGCTGAACTTTATCTGGACATTGATCCGCTCAGCAGGGGACAGCAAGCCACAGCAGGGAGTCATCTCAAAGACTGCTGGAGGCGGTCGCAGCTGCTTCATCATCTTCTTACGCTGATAGAAAGGCAGGAACTTATCCACCTGGTGAGAGTCAATACAAGACACAAATCACCTTCATGAAACTGAAACATGTCTTTTTCACACATGCAACACAATGTTGACCAACAACTTAAGGCAAGGCAAGGCGGCTTTATTTATATGGCGCATTTCATACAAAAGGCAACTCGATGCGCTTTACATGATTAAAAATTCAACTTTTTAAAAGCATTTAAAAGACAAAGAGCACAGACTATTCAAAGACAAGGTGCAGAGAAGAAATACAGCTTAAAATGCAGAAATAGAGCAGTAATAAAGCAGAATTGAAATACGATGATGATGATAAACTATAATAAGATGAATAAAAGCCCTCAATCATAAGCATAAGAAAAAAAAGGGTCTTTAACCTGGATTTTACACTTGGGGCTGACTTTAAGTGTTATGTTTTATTGTATATAGCCAGTAAGTGATTTGCATTCCTCAAATGATGTGAATGAACAAAGCATCAGAGCACCTTTGGAAGGGGATTTATCTCTTCAGCCATGCTCCAGCAGCAAGGCACAGTCTTGTGATTGAACAGCTGTATTGTCCTCATCTGATGGAGGAAGGGACGGACAAAAGGTTGAATTGGTTTTAAAGCAGTTGGTTGGTTACTAATTTGTGGAGTCAATGTTGCTCTCATATAACATAACCACACTGATATGCGATATCTAAGTGTCATCAACCGCGAGTATTCTGACCCTTGCAGTGAATTAAAACTTTCAACTTTGTCATTTTCAAGTTGATTGGAGTTTTAATGATGCCTTACCTGACACATACCACATGGAATTGTGTCAAACTGTAGGACATCGGAAGAAATGGTGAGGGACGGCTCAGTCACGACTGAACAAAGTCGCACCTGCACCGTCGGACCGTGCAGGACCTGTCGGGCGAAGAACAATGTGACATTTGCCTGTATTGCCTGTATTCTGACGGTCAAATCCTCTAATGCGCCAATGTCCCTGCAACTACCTGTATTGGCATGACAACACTGACGTCTCCCATCCTCACACTGGATCCTTGGGCGTCAAATTTGACAGTGAAAGTCTGTGTTTCACCGCACGGCAGGTTTTTCACTCTTTCAAATTCCACAGTAAAACCTGAAGCAACACACTCAAAGGTTATTTTGTGTTTGTTCATTGAGGCAAAATGCCTTAAAAAGTATTTAAATTTCCTAAATTCGGAAACCGTTAACGCAAATGGCAAAGAAATAAGAGATCCTTTAGTAAAACTGAATTAACCAGTGAAATAATATGGTGGGTTGGGTCACCTGTGCCTGCCAGAGCTTTGGGATTGGCTTGGAAGGATACAGCCACTGTCCCATTATTAGTGACAGTCACAGTCTGACTGAGGACTTGTCCTAAAATGACATGACCAAAATCCAGAACATACTCGGGGAGCAAGAACCTAAAGGTGTGAAACGGAGCAAAACAAGCACGTCATAAAGTTTAGTTATTGAGAGAAAGACACTGATTATAAAAATCTATCTATCTATCTATCTATCTATCTATCTATCTATCTCCATGATTATGATTATGCACAGTTTTAGGTTTAAGATTTCTGAACTAAGGGCCTGTGCCAGGTACCAGAAATCTCCTCAACAAGGCCTAACGTTTTAGTAAATGTTATATTTCCAGTCCACTCTGTCTTGGTTCTAACTTCTGCGTAAGCATACCTTTAATTAAAACACACTCAATAACTAAACTATTTCTGCTTACGTGCGTAAACACTGGAACTCACTTGCTGAGTCTGTGCAACTTCTTGGACGCCTCTTGCAGGTCTCCGAGCTCCAGCAAACTAGCGATGACAGTGAGAGCGTTCTCTTTGACAAGCCTCCTCTCGACTTCCATGTGAAACAGTCCGTCAAACTGGATGAGGATATAGCATTAATAAATCATAAACACTGGGAAATTTTAAGAAAAAAAGTGTTCAAGTGTTCAAGTCAAGTGTTGTTCATTGTGGCTACTGACAGTGAGTGTGGAATTGGTCTCCACTGATGACCGTCGAAACTCTTGGACGGCCTCCACAGTTGATCTGGCCTGCTGCACCGCCTCACTGTATCTCTTATCAGCTGCAAAGGAAAACATGCAAACGTACCTTTCCATTTTTGCACCAATCAGACACAATCAGCGACGCACAGTAATACAGCAGAAACATGCAAGCGTGATCTGTTCTGGATCCTTGAGATTGAGAACTTCAGATACATCCAGACAGTGCACAGGGTTAAATTTGCCAAAATGTGGTGTGAGATGTGTGTGCAGGTCAATGCTTACAAAGGTTTGTTGGCAAGTTCAGGTTGATCCTCGGGAATATTCCCTCGCCAGTCAGAGTGATGACTTGTGGTGGCAGGAAAGCCACCTTCAGTTGAAGCTCCTTCTCGAACACGTCGGGGACGCCCGGCAGGTAGAACACGCGCAGCGTTTGCTCTGCGCCGGCTTCAATGTAACCCTGAACACACACAAACACACACACAGTGGAAGTAAAGAGCCTATAAAACTTGTCGAGTACTGACACTGCTGAAATTTGATCAACTCACTGTGGCAGGAATGACGGTAGGTCGGCCGGGCCACAGTTCTCTTGCTTGCGGTGAATCTGGTCCGTCGACCACTTCCAACCTCCCTTTGACACCATCAGCCTTGACCTCCATATGGGGGTCAACTATGCTGTATGTAAAGCTCACCTTGCCAGTATTCTTGAGAGTCACCAGAGCTTCTGCCTCATGATCGAACATCTGGAAGAAAGCGTTAACAAGAAAGGGGTTAGAAAAACACAGCAGGACACAAAAGTGGCAGTTTGTTGGTGGAAATGCGATAGAGAGATAAACCTTGCATTTGATGTTAGAAAATGCAGAGACAATACAGAGAGTTGCAAAAGAAAGCAAGAAGTGTGAGTCCTGAACAAACAGTGAAGACAGTAATGTAATTGTAATAGCAATAGCAGAAATATTTGCAGTCACCTTCGACTTTTATCTCGTGCTCATTGTGTGTGAAATGTACATTTTTATGCTCTTAACTTTCAGTAGTTACTGAATACATAACAAAGTGAAATGACCCACACAGCTCTGAGCATCTTGCAAACATACCTGCCGACCAAAGTCGACGACAGTCGGCTCAACGCTGTAGTTAATAATGGATGCTTCTCCTCTCAGCTTTAGCTTGTAGGTCGGGCCTTCCTCGACGTGACACAGAGCTGTAATTTCTCTGTTCACGTTTTCTTGGGCGTAGAAACACAGGGCGAGCTTCTGCTTCTCCCCAGGCTGGAGATGACCAAAACTAGGCAAGATATCAAAGGCCTACATAGAAAGAGAACCATGAGAAAGTATCATCGTTGTCGTTGTCGCCATCATCAGTGTTATTACCATGGTATTATGGTTCTTTAACGTACAAAGAAACTTGACGGCTCCATTCAAAAATGGTAAAGAAAAGACAATTTCTTGATACATCTGGAAACAAATCCAGACGTTTAAGGCCACTGCGCAGTGAGGTAATTGAATTTCTGGCATTAATTCTTCAAATGGTTAGACCAACATGGAACAAAATTCTAAATCTTTGTGATTTAAATGCAAAAATAAAAGACTGGCATTTAACCAGGGAGAACTAAAAGGGAACCACCGGTTTATTTCAAGGACAGTGTTTGCCTACCCCCACAGCGCTCCACGCGTCGCTCTGTTCATCTTCATCTCCATCAGGACGGAGGCTGACGAAGGAATTCCTCCCATAGTCTGTCTTGATCAGAGGACTGATTGGCTTTTCCACCCCATCCAGCGGCTTGCTGCGGGAACAGCCAAATGATAGACATCGCTGAGACAAATTGCAATTTTCTCACATTGCTCATATATTTCTGACTTGGATATTGTTCAAAATAGCTTCCATTAAAAATAAAAAAAAAACACACACACATTTTTCAGTACAAACATACTTGAGTTCCTCATCGACCAGGAATGTCCACCGGTAGCTGACCGACATTGGCGAGCAGTTAGTGACACAGATCTCTTTGCGGGTCTCAGTGTAGTTGAGCACGCAGCCAAAATCAACTGTAGTCGAGGAAAAGTCGATGTTTGGGAAGTGGATCTCGGCATGCAGCTTCACTAAATCTTGCTGTGGGTGTCCCTGGTAATTGATTTCAAGCACCTGGAGGAAACAAAATCAGTTGTGTCCATTGTGGCATCAGATTTAAAAAAAAAAAATGAAATGGAAAAGGCATCGTTGGCACCTCATCGATGATTTGTGACATCTGATCACAGTAGTGAGCGGGATCATAGCACACCCACAATTCAGCCTGCCCACCTTCCTCTAAGACAAAAGACTGGAGCACAGACATGCAGCAGTGAGATTGTGGGACATAAAGAAAACTCAACTTACTCAACAAGATTTAGGATGATAATTGACCTATCAAAATGTCAAACTATTCCTTTAAGAAGGGATTCTTAAAGGACCCAAAACACAAAGTGAGAAAGAGAGTAAAAGAGAGTTCTGTGCCTGTTTGGTGATTGAACTTCGGACCCCGGCGGCCTCACAGAGAGAGAATGGCTTCGCCAGGAGGAGGAGGAGGGACAGCGTCCGCGTGGACACGTTTGCCACGGTCAGTTTTTCATATAAGGGCGTCAGACGCTTTCCTTTGGCCTGTCAACACAATTCGTTAGAAAATGAAAAAGACATTTTGAAAGAATGAATCAAATTGACATTTGAATGAAGGTGGGAGGTAGCCAAACTCTAAGACCTGCTAGCCTTAGACATATACCCCAAAAAGCATAGATTGCCTGTTTGTACAACTCTACTGCAGCTCAGAGTTGTGGAGCAGACAGACTTGCTTTTTACTTGGTGGAATGTTGATGTTGAAGGAGAGAAAGTTTCTCATGATTTTTCCTCCTACCTTGCTCATGTAGAAATTCAGCTCCTTGGGAGAAATGCTCAACATCGTCGCCACGAAGCGACAGGTGATATCGACGGACATAATTTGCTCGTTGGTGCTCTGGGAACCGACGATGGCTTGGCAGATCAGACGCTCCTGCACGATCTGCGGAGACGAGAATATTTTGACCGGAAAGTGCTTCAAAAAAAACCAAAACAGATGCGCTATGAATCCTATGCGTGCATTTACTCCGTTTGGATCGGGCAAAGAAAAACCTCTCTCACTTTGGGCGAGTCCAAGGACCCCGATAGCACCATGTCGATGGAGAATCCCGGGAAGAGCTCCACGCGAGACGGGCTCAGGCTGAACACAGCCCTCTCTTTGAGTGAGGAGCCGTCCCCCAAGGAGTCTTTCTTGGATACAGGGATCGGCGGAAGGACAGTGCGGCCAGAGAGATCCCCGACCCTGGTCTGGTAGGATCCATCAATCCGCCAATACAACCGTTGAGTTCGCAGGCCCTGATTGGTCAGCTTGAAGTGGTATTGGCAAGACCCGGGGCTGGAAGGACGTGGAGCGAGCAAAAGAAGGCAAATACACCTCAGGGGATGATTTCTATAGACTGGTGGGCCGCAACCCAAAAGAGGGTCGTGGAACTGTTCTGATTGGGTCGGGGCTTTGTTTAGGTTTCTACCAATATGGATCTGAATCTTCTAACCAATCACATCTCGTCTCAGTTTTTCAATATTTACCATCTCAACTTTTTTTTCCTCCTTCCATCTATTTATTGTAGAGAAAATGAATTGAAATTCATTTTGCAGGGCACACAATCCAATTGAATAGTTTCAAATATTTATTTACTAGACACAAAAATGGGCTAGCGTTTTTTTTTTTTTTGTGGAATAAGTTTGAGTGCTGTGGAATAAATGTGGGTTACGACTTCATGAATGTTGGTCCTAAGATTCCACCGGTTGAGAACCACTGCTGCAGACTGTAGTTAGAATCAGTATGTAGTCAGGGTTAGGGGTGAGCGATCTCTGTCTGTCTACCTGAAGTACGTGCCAAGGTCAAGGCTGGGAGCGAAAGGTCGGTCGGTGGTGATTGTGGTGCCCGTGCCGGTGGCTGAAAGAGGCACAGTGTGCGTTTTGCTGTCCCGGATGGACACTTCCAGCCTGTCCTCAAAGCGGAGCGTGTCCTTCAGGTTTGCCACCACGCTGAGGTCCAGTTGGCCTCCTGGAGAAACTTCCCCCTCGCTGGGTTCAACACGCCAAAAAGACTTTTTACCGGTCTGAGGAAACAGAGTCAGTTCGGAGTCGGTTCAGTCGCCTGTCAAAGCATCGAACATCAAAGAGTTCCTGGGTAATGTATGCATAGACAGGCTCGATTCTGAATGGAAATTCTAAACATTCTACTCAATTTCATTTCGCGCCAATCCGTGTTTGTACCATGCGAGCAGTGAAGGACGCAGGAATGGGTGACTGGTTCAACAGCTGCAGCAGCCTGGTGCTGTCTGTCAGAACCCGGATTTTACCAAAGTCCAGCTGTGAGCTCTGAACATGGACTGTGGGTCCCTGGCCGACCGATGACAAGATCACCTCCTGGAAAAGATCAAAGTGGTGGTGTGAAGGAAAGCCTGTATTACACGCACGGTTGTGGACAAAATGATGACAACACCTGACATATCTGAGAGCAAACCTCCGAAACATAAATTCACTTCATAATTTTCATGAATATGCAGCCGGTTGCTCAACTTCACAACAAATATCAGGTGAAGCGATCACAGATTTATTATAATAACTATACAGCTGTGTCTAACGACACTTGCATCCCCCTCAGTTTAGCTGTGATAACACCAAATTATGATTACACAAGTAATTAGGCTTCATCTGCGACATTGTGATGACTTTGTGGATATATTATTTTCTTTTGATGCTTAATTTAAAGGCCAGTTCAACAAACAACTGAAACCTGCATGTAAAGTGACAATTGCTGTGCAGTATTTATTCAAATAAACAAAAAAAAGCCTTTCTTTTAAAAATTTGCAACCCCACGCTGACAATATTCTTCATATTTCACAAGCAAAGGGCACACAGACATATGGTTTTACTGACCAAGGGTGCCTGGGAACTGCCAAACACAGCGATGCGGAGAGAGTGCTGCAGCGTTCCAGTGGCCTTAGCCAGCAGAAACACTGGAATCTCCACCGAGCTCTGAGGATAAATGACGCCTCTGGGGGCAGAACTGCCACAATGTATAGACGAGTTGTCCTCGTTTTTCTGAGTGGAGGGAGGGCAGACAATCATGTGGAAAATCTTACTTTTTAGAACAACATCTTATGCAATGATGATGATGGTGGTGATGATGTGTTTCCAAGTCTAAACATGTTCCAAGATTTTTTTTTTTTTTCACCCTTTGCTTGTGTGGTGTGCTGGGCCACATGCAGACAACAGTGCGGCTGACATACATTTTCAATTCAATGCAAATACATGCCGAACCTTGTCAAGGACGCCGTAGCACGTGGCCACGGTGCCGGGGTTGGTGAGACGCACTTTCTGTTCGTAGGGGTAATCCAGAAAACACCTCTGGAAGTTTAACAGCGGAGTCTCCACCACGATATCAGGAACAACGCATCTGTCCACACGGAGAAGGGAGGGAACACAAATATTCATAATGATAAAAAAAAAAAAAACATACCCTCTGAAAAATGCACACATTGTATTAAGCTCTGGGGAGAGGTGTGACACTTTGGAGGGAGGCGAAAGTTTGTGGATGTTGTGTGAAATGCAAAGAAGGTAAAGTGTGTCGTTAGCGTGTCTGACCTGGCGTTGATCGGCAGAGTTCCGATCTCGTTTCCCACACCTTCCACATCCACCGCCATCGCCAGCCAGTACCTCTTTGCTGTGTTCGAACACAGCTTCACCTGTATGCGTGACAGAGCACAAAGCTTTTCAATTACCAGTAAATGCTTTTAAAATAATGAGGTAATTTTTGCAAAAACCCATCATATTAAAGAAAAATATTAGTATTCGGAGGTGGGAGGGATGTATAAAATAAATATATAAATAAATATATATATATATATATATATATATATTGAATATACTAAGAGCCAGCGTCTGAAACTACCTGTACCTGTAGGAAACACATCTCTCAGGGCAGCTTGAACCTCCACATTTAAGACACAGATATTTACTTCAACAATATCAACTTTACTTCGCAATATCAACTCCAACAGAATGGAGCCTCTACCTCAATGGGGAAGTCAGACATGGGGGCAACAGAGCCGGAGGCGGGCTTTATGGTTAACTCCATAGGGCGTGCGTGGCAGCCTTTGGCAACACTGGCCTGCCAGTTGCTCCTGGACGTGTCCGACAACTGTTTGTCGTAACTCACACTGGGAGGCCCCAGTCCGTCTCCCAGCACACGCAGCGAGATGCTCATTGGCACGCAGGAGGTGTTGCAGAGGGTGCAGGTGAGTGTTTTTGGAAAGCCTTTCAGATGGATGGATGGATGGATGGATGGATGGATGGATGGAAGGAGAAAAAAGAAGTTTAGATGGCAAATATATGTATATTTCTTTCTGTGTGTGTATTCGTAGAAACTTAAAATTGAAAGAGTCCTCATCAAATTTAAAGCGACTCACCAAACCCTACGTCTCCAAAATCTAATTCCAAAACATCAAAGTGGAAGGTCGGGCCAATTACACAACCCCTGACGAAGATAAATACACAAGTGTGTGAAAATCCTTAAGATAACAGTTTTTTATTTGCTCTTTTAAAGCAGCTCCTGCAATTTGAATTCATAACACTCAATAAATAACACTGCCGGCAACCGCGCTGAATAAATTTGAGTTGAGTCTGCAAAAAAACTTTACCTGAAGGTCACTTTGGGTGGTTCAGGCTGTCCGGTAACGGTTAACAGCAAGTCCTCCGAAAAATCCCCCAAGATGTGACTGCTGAAGGTGACTTCCACAAGCTGGCGGGCGCCAGGGGAAACCACACCTTCACGGGGTGCCACAGTGAAACAGCGGCCAAAAGAGGTGTCGGGAAGGGACAGGCTAAAAGGGGCATCAATCAGTCCAACATTGGAAAGCTCCAGCTGTACCAAAAGAAAGAATCATATGACGCAATGACATTACTCTTCTGCACCCACTTTACGGAAGACCTGCAAAAGGGGTGCAGTACATGGCTCAGCTTAATGATCGTGTTATATTTTTCTTTAACTATCTTTCTAAAAAGGCAAAAAAAAATAATCGGGAAAAAAGGCAATAATTAATTAAGAGCTAAAAAAAAGGTTTGATTTTGTATGATTACATATATATTGCACTGGTTTAAATATTGCTGGTTATTAACCAGTAGCTTCATCAGCCAGGATCCCTAGAATTCACGAAATGTCTTTCTCTCCCAAAGCTGAACGCATCAACTCACTAACAGCCCAAGTTGGAAAAAAAAAAAAACCCCGACTCTTTCAATGTAACCAGTCTGACCTCGTAGGAGCCTTTATCGCTGACAAAGACGTTTCTCATGTCCACCATGTTGTAGTTGAACTGAATTTGAGGCCCGATCGCCTCGCCCACGACTGTGAGAGGCAAACGAGATTCACACCCTGTGCAGACACAAGAGGACAGGTACACAAGTACATGAAATACAGTAATACAATACAACACCTTAGTACTATGACTAATGTGAAAATGAATGTCCTGCTGACCTGTGATGTCAAAATATATGGTTTGCTCGCACAGTTTGGCCTCCTCGGGTTTGAAGACAATGAAAAACTGTGTTGTCATGTTGGGCCATATTTCCCCCTCCTGAACCACAAAGAAAGAAAGAGAAAACAATTTTCCCAAGAGCACATTAATGCGAGAAATGAGTTACAATAATTCTCACAATAATTCAGATTTTGGCAATCTTGGACTTTTTTTTGGACGGAAGGGATTTGCAACACTTCCAAAGGAAATCAAAACAGTGTCCATTTCAACCTACTGGCAAACCTTTTCATTTTTTTTTAAACCAATTAAATTCAGGAGTGAAGTCATTTTGGAAGATTGGAACTTGGCGACACGGCTAAACACAATTGTAGAGTTGACATCTACGCAATCTGGACGCCATGCAAAGGTTAGTCAACAAGTGATTTAAGCGAACAACAGACCCATGTGCAAACCAACTCACCGCTGGTTCCACAGTTATCCAGTCGTGTGAAAAAGTGATGCCATTGTCTTGCAAACATTGGCTTCTATGTCTCTGCAGAGCGCTGGACAGTTGTGGGAGAGCATGGATCGCTGTTGGGTCAGACTCGCACTGAAATAGCAACTGATCCCTCTCCGCTTCGTCCCTCTGACTGAGCACTAAACCATCCCTGGTGAAAATAAGACAAAGATGAGCAGAGAGAAAGGGGAAAGAAAGAGATATTTGAATTCTTTCTGGAAAAAGGGAAAAGTAAGCAGGTAGTGATACACGACTATATATTTCTACAGTGGTGGGAAAAAGTCAATGGCCACCCTTAAAATTCTACTCAATCACAATTATTATCATTAAATGTTTCAAGGGAATGTTTTATTGTGTTTCAAAAGACTTGGTTGCATCAGAGGTACTCAAGCAAATGGAAATTATTTGTTGGAGTTTGTTTATTGTGAATTAGACAAAATAAAAAATAAGAATAATTGTAGTGATTGCACTCTTGTACTCTGGATGTGCATCATGCGGGTAGATGTTGGTGACTGCAAGATAAACTACACTTGGAAACATAAGACTACGTTTAAGATTCTTAGTGCAATATAGCACATCACAAATGCATCAAGTGTCCAAAAACTTTTTTCTACCATTGTATGTATGCATTACACTCTAAACCATCTACAATTAGTTTGGTGTACATGTACCTCAACATGCTCAGGGCTTCCTCTTGCAGGCTAGGCCACATTGTCCAGAAGAACTTTAGAGGGATGTCGTGTGTGTTGGTGAAGGACACAGTGTGTACGGTGGATAGAGAAATGTATGTCTTCTGCAAGGGGACAAAGTCAGGCTGAAGCTGGATGCTCAGTTCCTCACCAAGCCCGTACAGGCTGATGTAAATATCTTCACCTAGTCAGGGGACAGACAGGACACAAATGCAGATGCAGCAAATTAGCCAAGGAATAATCTGCGTTATTGCAGGTTAAAATAGATGACTTTCAATAGACGATTAACATCCTGTTAAACAAAACAACATGATAATGTTATTTGTTGATACATTTCTCCAATGTTCCGTTTCCAATTTGAGATTAAAGTCGGAATTTTGAGAATAAAGTTGGCGTTAAAACTACAACATTTGAGAATATGTCAAGCATGTTAAGTCTCTGTCTGCCATGACAGATGATATGAAACGGTTCAGAAGAGGGCAGAAAAAGAGGATGACATTTCCCATCAACCCATTTTAATTCAGGCCAAGAGTGTCTTGACATACTTAACATGAGAATTGTGTTGTGTTGACCTCTTCAATAGCCTGGAGTTCCCTTACCTGAATGGTAGTGCAGAATCAGGTTCTCAATGTGGTCTCCCATAGTCTTTGGGTTAAAACTCACAATCACTTGCATGCTTTCACCTACATCAAGGGTGCCACATGTGGGAGTCACTGAAAAAGGCCTGGGAACAGGAGTTCACATCATCAGATATGAAAATGTTACACAACAAGCCAACCTACCATTACGCCCAAGTAAAAACCGGAGGAAATTAGAAAAATAATAGATTTGACTATTCATACAGAATACAGCACTGGTTCCCACCTCTGTGTTTGCAACATGAACTTGGCCGTGCAGTTTCCAATGTTGCGGACTAAGTGTGTCCTCTCTGTGGAGTACTTCATGGGACAAGCAGGGAGTTGAATCTCATCCCGAAAGTCAAGAATGGCACGTGGCCCAATGGCATAAATAGGGACCTCAAACCGCTCTCTCTCCGTCACAAACACAAGGCTGTGTTGGTAGTCCTGCAGACAAAACATTTCAAAACGTAAAAAAAAATAAAAATGATTGCCTCTTCAATAGATACTCATACTATACTCATACTCGTCAACACTGGCTTGCATTTTGCGTTGAATATGCTCAACGGTTATGTTCTTCAGGGTGAACCTGAAAAGTTACATTGCTTCCCTGATCAGCTTGAATAGGACAGGAAACTTATCTCTTGGCAATGAATGTTCCCAGTACCTTGTTCTCTTGTGGAGTAAAGCAGACATAGAAAGCAGCAGACATTCCTGGTGCAACTTTGCAACCGTCGCTCTTCAGACCGGTCACTTGGAAAAACTCAGAGTCCTGCAGCTCCAGTCTCACTTTTCGTGAAACCTTAAGACACAAAAAAAAAAACTTTACTGAGTTAACAGGCTGTGTTTTATTTGACCCATTGTCTTATTTGTCAGCCCCTTGCCTACCTTGTCGTTGTTAAAAAGACTTAACTGTAGGCTGTAGGTCTGTGTTGGGGTGAAGTTCTGGAAGACGAGCTCTGATGGGTAGGGCTGGAATATCGGCTGGTCTATATCCATGAAGGAAAACTGAAAGAAATAGCCACAAACTAGATTATAATGAATGGAAAAACCAAAACAGCACAGCTCAACCAACTTGATGCTGTTTTAGCAGATGGCTGGCTTGGAATGGATGGAAATACACCTAAGAAGGATCTGTTTTCTTATGCCACAGGAGTGTGTACATCAATGTTCCTGTGGAAATCCATGTGTAACGTGACTTTCCGGTGTTTCTGAACGCAGCCTGACAGTAAGTGAGTCAGACGTGAATGAGCTCCTGTCTCCTGACCAGTGTTGTGTGGAGTCTGGGTGCACTGCTGAAGAAAGATGCTGACTTTGACATCCTCACTTTGAGAGTGGTGACTCTATTTCCCCGACATTTATCACTGCATGCGGTAAGTGTAGCGATGTCTCTTTCTTGAAATTCATATTCATATTTCCGCAATTTGGATGTGTAAAATTTGCGGTGAGCTTAATGACAAGGAGACACGAGTCATTTAACAGCTGATTTCACCCCCTCATTAATTATGAGACCCATCATTGCAGTCATCTTTTTTTTCCATTAAAAGTCATAGTTTATGGCGAACTTAATAGTGAACTTACAGTAAACTACCATTCACAAGCAATCTCAATCTTCTTCCACCTAAACTTTAGAAACTATGCACAGCCAGGTGTACGTATCAGATTTACTTTGTGCTGTGAGGACTTGCTCATGTCAAGCAGTTCCAAGACACGGGGCAGAGTTATCTCCTTGTTGTTTGCAAAACGCTCTTCTGTTGACTGCAGCATCTCTTGGGTGTAAACAGTTGGAGTCACCTGCAAAAAATAAAGAAGTAAAAGGGATGCAACTGTTTGCTGTCTCGTGACTCTGAGAGATGAGACTTAGCTGCTTTGAAGCCTGCCAGCTACGACGCACTGTAGTCGGCGGCACCATTTGGTGATTAATATCACACTCAGACAACCATCTGCTGCTTTGCTTTTTATGATCAAGGAACCCGGCATCACAACTATTACGGCGACCAGTGGCAAAACATCAAAAATATGTAGTCACATGAATTATTTAATGAGATCAAAATGTTGACTGTGAGTTTATGTAATAGCGGTTTCTAACGGTTTCTATTTTCTCGTCAGTCTGCAGTCGGAGCCGGTTAACCGGATGTACTCACCTGCCTCAACCTGTCATCTTTTTGAACAAGTTTCCATTCTTTAAAAGGAACCCTCTTCGTTTTGGAGGGGATCTCTGCCTGGGCCGACATGTCTGATGCAACACTATGGTAAATACCTGTCAAGAGAGAGGGTGGATTTGAAGAGAAAAAGGTATGAATGGGCCTACGAATGAAAGATAAACGATAGGACCTTTATTAAAAACCACTAATGCATTGATAAAGGACAGGGGGGAAAAAACAAACAAACAAAAAAACAATTCCAAACCTGGAAAGAGAAGTGTCGTCTCAAAGGTTCTTTAACGACGCCTACCAAAATAAATGCAAAATACGACCGTTCTTATTTAGGTTGTTGGTTGTGGGATAAAGCAAAAACGTTCATAAGGCAAGCAGAGCCGCCTCGTCAGCTAACACTGTAGAGGAAGTAGTCTCTCGTGCTCGCACGGAAACCCGAATTAACCGATATTTTGAAGGTATGACATTCATAGCTCGCACGCGAATATGTTAAAGTCCTGTCGACATGGAACGTTCGCGTGAAGGATGCAACGCAGCGTTGGCGTTCCTCGTTTAACTTTAAAACGAAACTCAAAGACTGACTCGCAATAAAGTATATATATATTTTTTTTTTTCAGTAGAAGTAAAACATACCACCTGACTGGGGATGTGTCTATATGGCGGCCTTCAGAAGCCCACAGGGTTTGAAACAACTTTGTTTGGTATGTTGCCGTGGCAACGCACACGTTGTCATCCTCCCAAAGCTACGTTTAAGAATAAAAATAAAAAATAAAAATTGTGACTTAATTATTTTTTCTGAAATTTCGCGTCAGTATTTGAAAAAACTATAAAGTCACAATTCTGATTTAAAAGTCAGGAAAATGACCCGCAGCGGTGGCTGCATTTTGTTCTTTAAATTGGATTGACGGTAGGCAAACCGGTTTAAATGCACCTTACTGCCATCTACTGGCAGTTAAAGTCCCTCCAATATTTCCTCTGATTCTCCACCTTCACTTTTATGGGGAAGAACGTCTGCCAGGAGACTGCTCTATGCTTCCCCCTGGTGGACAATATTTTTACTTGAAAGAAATTTGAAACCTCTCCTTCCCAGATTAAACTGTGCGTAGATAAGGAATTGAATATCCGTGCCAAACTACCAGGGTGTGGGTCTATATGATCAGATATACCTGTATTTATGATTTTCATTTGGTACTGGATGCCCTCATCAGTTCCTGATGTCATAGGGGCAAAATCAAAAGAAGGTTCAGAAGAAAAAAAAAAAAATCAGGCGAGTTCGTAGTCTCAGCTCCAACTCCAGCTCAGTACTTGAGACGAGGCTTTTCGCCTTGTGCTTGAACAGGTTGCTTTGAGCACAATCTGCCTGACATTGTGAAGATTGTACATGCAGAATATAGTCCCCTAGACTGTAAAATTCGTTTGATAGTTTCACTGGCATCACTATGTACTCAGTCAAAGTGGGACAAGGGTTGATGATACGAGTAGAAACACCTCTTATAACATGACATCTGTCAAGGACCACTTAGCAAAAATGAACGCAGTCAGACGTTCACAGGGCAAAGCAATTAGACAAGACAGTTCTCACTTCCATTCAGAGTTGACCATCTGTTCAGACAGACTGTGTAGAGAATCCTGCGACTCCCTGAGCTCAAGCGGGCTATCAGTCACAGCGTGAACGTTCTCTTTAACTAGCCTCCTCTTCATCTCCATGTGAAGCATTCCTCCATACGAAATGCAGAAGGCCGATGGGAGCAAGAATAAACACTGAAAGTTACTAAAGAGCGGAACCAGCACACAACAGAATGGCAAGATAAGTACAGTAATGATAATAGGTGTTGTGAAATGTTGGATTCTGCTTATTATACACACGGGATGAAAAAAGCTATGTACAGTGCCGGTCCTGAGCAGTCCTGATACATAAATATTATGTTTGAGACAAACGCACTTACAAGCCAACTATTCATATTTTACTGAAACGTTTGAATTAGAAGCGCTTTAATTGGAGGTAATGCGAGCGCAAGCTGATGGGGAAAAAAAAACAGGTTAAAAAAGGTAACAAGAGAGAAAACTGTAAATAAAAACAACATACAAAACATTGGAAACTTCAACTGTGTTGTTGGGCATTTAAAGGGAGTAGTTTCAGCATCACAAGTAGCACTACAAGCAAATATGACCTTAGATATAAAAAGACAGAGGAAAGGGAGAGTGGCAGTAAGGGAAGAGAAGCGTATAGGGCAATAGTGCTGAACCAACAGGAAGGTCAGAGAAACGTTCTGCTGAACTGCTTAGTTCAACTCAATTAAAAATCAATACGTCCTTGTTTTGAATATCAATGATAACTGGTGTGGATAGCATACAAACATAGAGAGGACGAGAGCTGCAAAAGACCAGAAAACTTTGCGGTGGCTTTCAAAGCAGCTGGCATCGAATTTCTTTTGTGCACGAGGAAAACAACAGCTGCATGAGACAGCTCCAACTGCAACTGCAGCTGTGGACTGACAGACGTAAAATGTTGCTCCTTGCATCCGCTTGAGCCGCTTGACTCACCCCTTTTTGGAGGCCTACAGCCTCTTACGCCTCTAATATTTGATTTGATTTGATTTATTGATTTATTTCGAACATGAAAAGTAAAAATAAAAGGGATACAAAACCCAAAACATACGAAAGAAAACTTAAAAAAATAACCCATATAAATAAAAATAAAAATATCATCATCCTGTTGTCACATGATCTTTTTAGACGCACTGTTCACATTTGCTCACTGACACACAAATTCACGTTCGTCTTCACATTCTGCTGGTTTAGACTACTTAAGTAGCACTACTACTAATGCTACTTTACTTACTACTGCTTTACTGTGACTAACGCGGATGAGCTAAACCCGGAAGTCAAAGGGAAGGGCAACACTGGTTGGTCTACGTTTGAGCATTTGCCTATGACCCACAAAACACTCGGCGTGCTCCTCCATTCATTTGCATCAGGACCGAGCTGTCAAAAGAAATCCTTCCCATCAATCCGTCTAATTTCAAGCCTGCTTTGGCTCCTCCGCCACTTCCGGCAGCTCTCGGAGGGCAGGCAGCGTATCAACGTAAAAACAATTAGAAAAGGCAAAAAAAAAAAAAAAAATGATGATGATTTTCCAAGTTAAAATGAGACTCTCTCAAGCACCCACATCCCGAGAGAAGAGAACACTGGCTCTCATTCACTCTCTCTCTGTTCTTCTCCCTCCCTCCCTGTGGGATCAGACTGGGTGCATCCATCAAGTTAATTAAACAGAGTGTTATATAATTAAGAGGAATTTTAATGGGCGAGCAGCAGGAAACAGGTCAGGATAGATTACGGCAGAGTGCTGAATAAACATGGAAGAGAAAGAAAGGGATGTGGCGAGCGTAGCCGCCTGTCTCCTAGCACAGCGGAACAAGTATGGCGGTTAAAAAGCAGACAGCACCTCTGCATAGTTCTATGACAGCGTAGCTACGCGATTAAGTGTTAATAAATGAAGGAATTTCTTCTTTCTGGCTATCTGTAAAGGTTTCACACTAGTAACAGTAAAATGCTATCGGTAAGATAACCAGCGGGGGGCACTGTTGTGTGTCAGTGAGTGTCCCGCCAAGTTTAGTTTGGCAATACCAAGAATTCCAACATCCAGCTATACATCGTCCATAATCATTGATGATGATGATGATGATGATGATGGGCAAAGTTTTTGCTTTTCTGTTTGTTAAAAAAAAATAAATAAAAAAAAACGACTCTCAAAGAGTTTGGAACCCAGCGGTGGGTACACGGGAAACAGATGGCAAGACGACAGACGCTGACGCTGCAAGAGCTTCAGTTAAAATGGAAATATAAAAGAGAGAAAGATTTCGCTCTCGGCCGTGTACCCCCTCTTCCTGCACACCGGGTGTGAACACGCGGCTTTCACTAAAATCTTCAAAATAAAAAAGAATATTTTCAACATGTGCCCTTGGAGGACTGACACAAAATAATGACGATATCAATATGTGGCTGTGATCAAGCAGAGAAGTGTGTGTGTGTGTGTGTGTGTGTGTGTGTGCTTGTGTGTTTAAATGCCTAAAAGGAATTCTAGTTTTACACAGATGTATATGTAAAAATAAATAAATGCTGCTTGTTAGTTTTTGTACCAAAATCATAGGTTTTGTCTTTTTGGGTCTTGAATTTGATAACTTTATTGTTCTAAAATCAGCTCTTTTTATGTATCTATATCTCTATCTAGTGGAGGATCAACGTTAAGAGCTCCTGAACAGTTGTTCAAGCTTCTGCCAAGTAACCAAGCTGACAGAGGATTGCAGCTATTTAATCTAGTCATAAACCTGGTCAGATGGCTGTGCCGCTGCTCCTCCAAAATGAGCCCACACCAGCCTAATGCCATGCAAGTCTATGGGGTCAAAAGTCAACTTTGTCCTAGAGACATGGGACCACTTGCAGGTTCATCGGGATCCCTCAAGACACAGCCACGTCAAATTTGGGGCTTCTAGCCCATGAGGAACCCTGAAACCCTAACCCTAATTCCAGCAGTAACCCTAACCCTAACCCTAATTCCAGCCTTATCACTAACCCTAATGCCATGCAAGTCTATGGGGTCAAAAGTCAACTTTGTCCTAGAGACATGGGACCACTTGCAGGTTCATCGGGATCCCTCAAGACACAGCTACATTAAATTTGGGGCTTCTAGGGGTGCATGAAAAATTTTCTTCCTCCAAGGTGGGGCGTGACAGAGAAAGTTTGAGAACCACTGAGTTAGACAGTTAGACAGCTGTATATGGAGACCCTTCAAGAGATGAAGGCAGTCCTGATGCAAGACTTCTACATCAGCGTCTTTGCAACTTATAAAATCTTGCGGGAGGGAAGTTCTGTGCGACTCGGATGGGCAAATCTGTGCGTATCATCAACTTTAATCTGTAGTCTCTCCAAGCGTAGGTCTAAAAATACACATCCATCAAAATCAGGTCTTTGCCTGTTTAGTTTGGCCTTCTTAAGGCCAACTTGGAGGGAGAAAGTACAGGCCCTTAGGCGTGAAGATGAAGGCCTAAAGGCTACAGAGGATTTAGACCCCTTCGCCTAAACGTCAGTGAGCGTTTGCAGAAAACACGGACCTGACTAGGAACAGGCTCAGGATGGATTAGCTCAGAAAAGCACTTTTTTTTCTTGAGAAAACATGGACAACGAGGCCGGCTCCTCATTTTGTGTCTGACACACACACAATGGCACAAAACACACACACACCCACATACCTTACAGTCCAAATGTTTGTGCTGAGATTTAAACGTATGCCTTGAAACTTGATATATATTGAAGTATATGCTCTAAATTTAAATGCCCAAACACTTTATGACCTTAATGTACCGTATGAACTATGTAATTAATTGTTTCCACTGTGTCAGACGGCAGTGCAGTGGTCCTGTGTTGCTGGTTAGAGCAAAAACAAAGCAGTAGTCCAGAAAAAAGAATCTACAAATTATAAAGACAGAATGCATGACCATTGGAAGATGCCTAAATGGATGCCCTCATTCAAAAAGTGCATTAGACCTTGGCTGAAACTCAACCCCAATAAAGCACCCAAAGTAATTACTGGTGAGTGACTGTCAGTCATCCAGTCCATCGTGCTTACAGTCGACGGCAGTTTGGCCAAAAGAAAGGTGGAAGACGCCGGAGTCTCCAGTCAGCCGATCCACTGTAAAGTCCGAAAGTCGGCGAGGTTACAGGGTTCCACAGAATTCTACTGCTTTTTGTCTTGTCAGTGGAATAGATGACTAGGAAACAGTGAGCTCAATTGAAATTCCTCACTCCTTCGGGCTGCGGTGTAATTACTGATAGGGATGTAATTAGCCGAACACAGCTAGATAGTGCAGGTTATGTGAAAGAAAGAGAAAGTCTTAAGAGACAGAGGAAGCACGTGCGTGCGTGAGTGTGTGCGTGTGTCAGCATGCCTGTGCTGAACGAGGTCTCCATTTAATTAGCGCCACCGCCTGAGACAGATTATTAAGAGAGGTCAAAATCTTGGAAAGAACGGGTGAAGGAAGAGGAGAGAATGTTGATAAGGATTTTGACGATAGCGGTGGTGCAGTTAGCGAAAGGCAGGGAGGGCTGGGTGGCTGGGAAGAAGATAAATTGGTCATGCAAAAGCTCAAATATGAGGACGGGGTGGCGACGGAGCAGAATACCAATGGTTAACAGAGTGGGAGAGCCAATGGAGGATGATAAATCTTGTCAAGCGGCAGCAGTTAGTTGGTTCATGGCCCCGACAGGTCAAGCTGCTATAGTATTCAACGTCCATTTCAGAGGAGGAGCCCAAGCTCCTGCCTAGGAAGAGGCGCAATGTAACATTAAGGTCCAAAAATCAGTGCATTTGTCTTCTCCGGAAGGGTGTGTAATGGATTTAGCTTTCAATTCGGAGGATTAAATGTCAACCCATTATCGCCACGAAGGCCGGTTGTAATGTATGGCAATGATCCCATTTTGCTCTTGTTCTTTAATCTTGTCCATCGAATAATAGCGCCGCTCATGGCTTTGGTTTACATTCGCAGGCCCTGTGTGTGCACAAGTAGCACCGAGATCAGTTTCCGCTTGTCCACAGCCTTGTGTTGAGTATTGTGCTTTCATGCGCGCTGCTCCCTTTTCTGTCATTTCTGGCAACTCTTTCTGGCAACTAAGTGTAATATCTTTAAACAAGTAAGATTGCCCAACCGCGTGCCGGGCAGGACCCATTTAGGAGCAAATGAGGTTGTATAAACTCTTCTGTAAAATCACATAAGAAACAAATCTGAGCATCTTAGTTAGATAACCAAGCAGAATGAACAAAATACTGTCAGTGCATTTAGTTTTCAAACCCCTTTGACCCGCCTTAAGACAACATCTGCTGACACTGCAATTGGGTTAGGATCAATATAATCAATATTGAAACATGAGAAACAAAGGATTGGAATTTTGAGGTCATGTAAAATTCTGAAACACCGCCATTGTGTCTGTTGATGCGGTTTCTTCCTGCTCTTCCTGGTGAATGGAGTGAAGACTTGTTCCATCGGCTCGCTTTGTGGGCGAGGTCACAGGGATGAAACTAATGAAACCCTCCCTGTGTGATTGGGTGAGAGCAGAAACAAGGGGAGTCCTCTTTGTCCGGCCAGCTTTCTTTTCCGTCGTGTTCTTTCAAATTTTGGAGTTGGCTATTTCTAGCGGTATTATTTGGCCTTCCAGGAATAAGGAAGGGTTCAACCGACTGGAGCTCACGCCAGGTCACTCTAAAAATGCAGCCTCAAGGGGGCGCTGCGTACGTGCCCTCCTTCTGCCGGTCCCCAAGCGGTGGGGAAACGCAAGGGTTGCGTCAGGAAAGACATCTGATGCAAAATAAAAAATAGAAACACTTATTTTTGCTGTGGCGACCCCTGGCAGGTACAACTAAAAGGATTTTCATTGCTTTACTACAGTGATCCAACACATAATGAACAAATTAATGAATAAAGAAATACTCAAGATTGTGAACAAAAACACAGTTTTTAGGCATGCAGCAAAAAAAATAAGACAGCATGGTGCAAAGACAGGGAGCTCACAGTCTCAAGGACAAAAAAACGATCACAAAAAATGATTTATATTCTTCTCCGAATGAATGGATTAATGCATTTACATGAATACTGATTAAAACCGTGACATTCATTTAGTTGAGAAACATTAATATTTATGCAGGGGAACAGATCCTGCGCAGGTGAAGCACAAGGGAAATGTGGTGGTAATGGGATTGATGAGCTACAAGGGGATGCCATCAAGGTAAAGTGGGATTGATGCTGTAGCATGGCAAGACAGATAAAAACCATATGGACAGGGGCAAAAAATGGCTAGAGGTAAATGTGCTGGTGATGCAGGCGCAATGGCTGTTTGAGATGTAGGGCCAGTCTCTGGTAGAGAGGTTTGAGTGATGCTGATTCGCAGGAACTGTGTTTGCAATGCACACGCATGATGCGGTTGTGCGGTCGATGACTGGACTGTAGGGGGATTTAACAAGTAACAATCAACTGGCCTTGTTAGTTAATGTTGTTTTATGTGTTCTGCCATGTATCCATTTTCATTTTCTCAGTGTTCATGGCCTGTGTTTTCTCAGAATCCTAGACTAGACTGGAATTTCAAGCTTTGCTCCATAGAACTCTGTCAGATTCAAACTTTTTTGTTGTAATTTCTCCCTGTCTGTGTTTTTTTGTTGTTGCTGTTTTCACAAAAGTGCTAGCATCGGTATGCACTATCTGAGATATTCTAAGGGGTGTGCTGGTATTTCTGACCCAACAAGCTTTAGAGACACGGGACTGGGGAAACAAGAAACCCAAGTGCAATCAGCATATCTTTGTGGTCTGGCCCTGAAGCACTTAAGTCTTTGTACTCTGTCCTATTGTGTTGGAAAAGTGGGCATAGTAATGGTTCGGCAGCTAGTTACATCACTGAAACAGAATCCGTGGAAATACCTCCCATGTGGCGACTGTTTTATGCTATTAATAGCCTGACCTAGACCTGGAAAGACAGATGTGTCTTTGGAGTAGCTCTAAAATCACATTTCCATTATGTTGATGCAGCTCGAGAGGCTAAAGATATATAAAGATATTTGTAAAATGATCGTATTACAGCAACCGTCTTGATGAAATGTGAAATGTGAGTCATGATCAGTTTAGTTACATTTCAAAAAACAGCTTATATTTTCAACGATGCTAAAGGCTAAAGCTATAATGTCCTGTTTTGCTAGCTGAAGAATACAATGAAATGAGTCAAATGTAGCCGCCCATGTTTACTACCTAGAACGCAACCATGTGTTGTGATATATTAACAAAATGGAAGACTGACAAACCCGCCAGGCAATTAAAGGACTATAAGGGGGGAGGGAGTCTAAAGTGAACCTCAATGTTGAATGGGTGTCTATAGCTGCGTTTCCATTACCCGTAGACCTAAACATCGCAATAAAAAACTGGTAATAGAAACACCTAAACTTTCCTTGTCAAAATGTTAGAAATATCACTTTTATTTTGCAAAAAAACCTAATGGAAATGCAGCTCATGAGGATGACGCGCTGAAAAAAAAATATCCCTTGGCAATGTTTAAATGTTCTCCGGGTCAAACTGAGTGTCACTAAGATTTGTTTGCTTTCATTTGTTTGAGCCAATTTTCAATAAAACCGCAAATTAAATGTAAATCTATAATTCATCTGAGGTCCTAAACTAAAGCCTTTTACTGTGCTTACTGTACCATACAAACATCTGACCGAGCAGTATTCACAGTCCCGATCAATATCCCATACAACATGACCTTTGATGACTTTGATAAACACATTTTTTTTTTTAAATTGCATCATTCAGAATCCAAAGATTGGCTGCTGTGAAAATCCAGTTTTATGTTAAGAATAGACCGTCTTCAAATAATATTGCCCTTGAGAGAGAAAAAAAAATGTTTTAGGTCTCTGTTACATAACGCTTGGCCCCTACAAGTCCTACAAATACAGGAGCAGCTGAAAAGTACTGGCTCACACCTCTGGAAACACTTAACCAGCGGGCGACTTTAGAGAGTCACTTTCTCATCGTTTGAGCGATTAGGGGAGGGGATCGCTCAAAGAGAACTTGGTGCGGGTCGATACCAGGGTGATCAGGGAAAAGGGCTGGGTGGAGTCAGAGGAGGGGAAGGAGCAAAGGGCGAATCCCTCGAGAGAGCAGCAAAATGACTGGAATCTCAATAATCACATCAAACCTGCTGCATCTCACAGCCTCGATTAGCAATGATGGATGGAACTCCAACTCACATCTTTTTGCTGTACGCGGTCCTGGCATTAGCATTACCAGCGGAACTCATGTTTCTGTTTCTCTATGCGGAAACAAAAATACAATAGTCTTTGAGTTTTCAATAACGTCAGCATAAATGAATGAAAAATACTTTACAAATGTCAGTTAAAAAATGACACCTGACATATGTAATAAATCCATTGTAAGGTAAAAATATATATATATTTCTGCAGCTTTTGCCAGCCCAGCCACTCAATGTATATTGCAGAAGTTTTTAAGCGTTGACTGTAGTCTACAGAAGAACGGTCAAATGTCCATGAGCTATTACCAGAAAAATGTGCACTTCAACTAAACATTTCTAGATGTAAGAGCTGATGAGTTGTTGTGTGAGCAACCAGACAGAAACACTTTGACTGCCAACAGAAGCAGGAGCATGCAGAAGCAGATCAACCGAAACGTAAGAAAGAAAGTCATACGTGAGATGGCATATTGATAAAAGCAATCGTGTGGAGAGAGCGAGAGATCAAACATCAGACTTTATATATCGTAAACATTAAACACATTTTTTTTTTAAAATTCAGGACATTTGGCAAGGATTGAGAACTATATTGATCAATAAAGGGGCGTAAACCACTTATTCAGGCTTGACAGTCCCTGGCATGTAATTATCTGTAGGCCTAACAAAAGCACTGAACCTATTGACTTGTTACATATATGTCGTGGCAGGCTGGAACTCAATTTGTCGCTGGAGAGGAGCAGGACCGGTGATGAATTTGCACAAGAAACCCAACCAGTGACCGAACAGGTAGATGGCTCAACTGATTTAATTTCACCAACTGCAGCCAACATTCCTACATTCATCTATCCCTGCAACCAACTATTATGGTAAAGACAGAGCAGATTATACACTGATTTTTGTTGTTGTTGTTGTTGTTGTTGTTGACAATGTTGAGGATGGATGCATCGCATGAGGTTGCTCTTGGGGACATCTGGGCTGAGCTGTAGAGACAGGGAGAGGAGTTCAAACATCTGGATGGAACTCGCAGGAGAGATGCTGCCCCACGACATCAACGGAAGCCAATTGAGCTGGTTTGTCTCTCATCTGCTTCCTCTAAGAGCCATTCTGGGCACATCCATCTGAGTGAAATCCCCAAAAGGGTATCGCCTGGACTGGATTACATCTCCCTGCTGGCCCGGAAGCATTGTTGGTGACAAGGAGAACTGCCCTCTGCCACTGTGTCCTCCAATTGGTTGGAGAAAATGGATGGACTGGTGGATGGAGGAAACTATTGTTAGTTATCACAACTATGAAAGCATTTGGAAAAAAATATACCATGTATTTTCATTCTGATGGTAAAAATACCTTGCAATTAGACCAACATTTAAAACAATCCCCCCCCCCATCCCCCCAACACACACACACACACACAGAGAGAGAGAGAGAGAGAGAGAGAGAGAGAGAGAGAGAGTTCCACTGACTTAGTATGGTTGGAAACTTCCAAACACAGCAATGCGGAGAGAATGATGCAGTGTTCCAGTGGTCTTAGCCAGCAGAAACACTGGAATCTCTGCCAGACTCTGAGGGCAAATCTCTCCTCTGCGGGCAGGACAGCAGACATACTGTGAGGTACTTCTTAACGCTCGCATTACCGATTATAATGCACACAAGAACTATTTCGGGCCTCGTATTCACTGGGGATTTTTCATTCCGGATTGCATGTGTGGTAAATACTAAAATGTTTCTGTAATGTTTATTCATGTTCATCATCAACATACATACTATTATAACTATTTCCTCTACTACTCCAAACTGCTGCTGCTACTACTACTACTACCATTACCACTACTATTACTACTACTACTACTACTACTACTACTACTAATAATAATAATAATAATAATAATAATAGTAATAATATTGATGGATGGATAACAATTTTTACAATAATGTTTTTCCCAAGCAGAAAAATGACTCAACATTGACATTTGCAGTTCTGGGCAACACAATGGTGCAGAGGTTAGCACTGTGGCCTCACAGAAAGAGAGTTGCGGGTTCAAGCCTGGGCCCTGTGGGGGCCTTTCTGTGTGGAGTTTGCATGTTCTCCGTGGGTTCTCGCTGGGTTCTCTGGCTTCCTCCCACAATACCAAAACATGCATTCAAGGCAAATTGGAAACTCTATAATGTCCATAGGTGTGTGTGTGTGTGTGTGTGTGTGTGTGTGTGTGTGTGTGTGTGTGTGTGTGTGTGTGATGAACTAACCCTATGATGAACTGGTGACTTGTCCAGGTTGGAGAACTGCCAATTAATCTGACAAATTGCCCACTGATCTGACCTCCCATTACGGTTAGGGTTATGGTCAGGGTTACAGTTATGGTTAGGACTAATGGGAGGTCTGACCAATGCCATGCTCCCTCCAGGGTGTCACCCTGTCATGGGCCTTCACCCCATGACAGCTGGGAGAGGTTCCAGCAGGTAGGAAGCAGGTATAGAGGATGGATGGACTTCCAGCTTATGCAGATACCCGTTTGTGCTGTTTTTTTTTTGTCACTAATCAGTTATGAATTAAAGAGATCTCATGGCAGGCTCACGGTACAGTCCAATACAGTTCAATACAACGAAAGTGCATTTTGATAAAACAGTTGGTGAATGTCCATTTCCTTACAGAAAACACAGGTAAACGGTCACGGGCACTCGAGGTCTTTAAGCCAGACAGAAGACTGTACACTTACCGAGCAGTAGTTGATGACAAATGTCTCTCCCCCTGTCTCTCAAATCTACACCTCTCAAACTCTGTTTAAACACCAACTTTTACCTGAAGGTCCCTGTAGGTAGTTCAAGCTGTCCCGTGGCACTCGGCTGCAGGTCGACAGAAATATTTTCTCAGGATGTGACTGCTGAAGGTGACTTGCGCAGCCTGGTAAGCCCCAGAGGGGACAGCACCTTTCTAAAAACTCACTTTCTAAAAAATAACGCAAGTTGCGAAAAATGGCGTCAAGCCGACAGCCTTGGAAGAGTATTGATCAGATCTGTGCCTGAATAAATCCTGTCCGGACGGTCTTGATCTAAATTGTGATCAAACATAATATATTTGTCAGTGGTTTTAAAAACAGCTCAGCATTGAGGCAGACATAAAATGCCTAAATACATGATGTATATTTGCTTTGCTGCAGCCTCTCCAAACACCTGTGAAAGGGCACGCAGGGTATCTCCTTCAGTTTTTGCCCTGTAAGCTTTGCAAGAACTATTTTCTAAACTGTATAATCAGGGTCAGTCATTTCCTGCCCAGCTGTTATAGAACTGGGCGGGTCAGGTCTGCACATGCCATGGGCAACATGGAAATTATGTAAATCCAGCTCCGGTGCAGAAGACACAAGTGGTGGCCACATGCAAATTTTTACAACAACCATTTACTAGTGCTGGGGTGAGACAGGTGTATATGTTTGTTCTTTAAATTAAATCAGGGGGTAATGATTCTAATATAATTGTATTTTTCATTAATGAAGGTCAAATCCCCAAAGAATGATGCACAGTTGGTAATCGTCTTATCTATAAAAGCCTAAAGAACAACAAAGAGTACATTTTTAAATGGGAACTGCACTTTTCCTTACTTTCCCTACAGTTCTCCTTAGTTTTCCAACTGTCTTTACTTGATTCATTGTAGAGATAACTGAATGTATGTGTTTGGGTCATACGCCAACAACACTTGCATTGCTTTAAAAACATTTATAAGAATTGTGAGTATCCAAAGTCCATCCATTTCTTTTTGCTTGCTCCACTCCACAGACTGTTTACCACCTCCTTTTAAAAATCCACCGTTTGTGTTGTGACTGGCTCGAAAATTGGCTGCTATTTTTCCTCCACCTCCCTTCCGACCAGGGGGGCCTGTCTGAGATAAGTGGAGGAGACGCAGCCAGAACAGTGGGAAGGCGGTGTCAGAAAACGTAAGGCAACCTGAAGGTCCCAGAGAGGGTCACAGACAGCATGCACAATGACTTTGAGGAGTCGCACTGTGTTTACGGGGCGAACCTCTGAGACAAATCTCGACTCTGAAGTTGCACATCAGTATACGTGACCGAGCATGTGGTTGAGATTTTGCTTGGTTTGATAAACAGCCCGATGGAAACTGTCGAGAAAGTGCTGACATAGCGAACGTCTAATACACATGACTCAGCTGTTGTCTTGTCCACTGTCTTTCCAATATGTATGGAGCCCATGAGTGATGGCGTTGTTCCTGAAGTAACAATGTGTCTGACAGCCAAGTAATGGTACCATGATGCTAACTGTTAGCATTTTAATTTCTGCTACCAACTTTGTGCCAACTGTTGATGTCATGGATGTGGACACACCGCATCTTCTCGTCTTTTTTTTCTCAACTCCAGTTGAGGGGAAGTGTCATTTTTACTTTGATTTAGTTCTCCTTAAAATGTAAGGGTTGTTGTCCAGTTGGACTCTCACTAAGGTAGTAATATTTCCCTTTCCTCCTTCCTCTTCTTGAAGCCTCCCAAGAGAAAGATAAGAAGACAGGGAAAGCAAACTAGACGAAACAAACTAACAAAAACAAAAATATGAACGATTAGATAAAAAAAAAAGAGTGTGTGAAAAAAGGACAAGGAAAATGACAATGAGGTGAGCTATTTTTGGATGTAATTGTCCTTGATTCATGTATTCACAGTTACAGACCAGCACCAGTGTAGCCTCTGAACTCTGGGACTCTGGCAGCAGATCAATCCAAATCTGCTCATTCACAGATGCTACAGACATTGTTGTTGTGTCACTTGTTCCTAAATAAAAGGTTCCAAAATTCCTTTGTCAGTCATATTGGTTCAACTTGGATTTAGAACTAGCGAAACACTGAAAATGCAGTGGAGGAACGGAGTCATGCCGGGGAGAGAATATGCCAATGCTGCAATTGCAGGATTGGACAACAGGACAGCTATCGGTTATCTGCCAATCAATTAACAACCTTGCTGGCATATTTAACTGATTCAGCAAATTAAGTGTGCATGTTCTTGTGTTGCAGTTGCTGTGTTGCTGATGAGTGCTTGCGTGATGCTTTTGACACACACGCACAAGCACACACCGCGCGCGCAAACACACACACTCACATTAAAGAAAGAATGCTGGGTAATCTGAAATACCTCACACAAGAATATTTTTATGTCATCGTGTTAATTTTGCTGCTATTCTGCAAACTTCTGTTTTTAGCAGTGATGCTGTTTTGAAACAATTGTGTGAGAGGAAGGAAGTGTAAATTGATATTAGATATCATTGTTAGCCATGGAGTACCTCAAGGGTGTATTCTTGGACCAATATTCTTTAACATTTTCATGGTACTTGGTAATGTAATTAGAAAGTGTCATTTTAATTTTCTCTGCTTTGCAGACAATACCCATTTATATCTGTCAATTCATCCTGACAAAGCAGATCACTGGCCGAAACGACATAAAACCTATATGATTTTTTTTATTAAATGCTCAGTACTAATAAAACTGAGATACAAGTTAATTGATTGATTGATTGATATGGACAGGTTGTTTGTGGGGACTGACGCCTACATTTTATAGAACTGTGATCAGTGCTGGCTGAAATGACCCTGAACTGGTTTGTCACAAATTGCTGACCGACATATCGGAATAGGGAGCTGGCAGGGTTTTATCCACAGGTGAAGGTGATGAATTGCGGACGGGTTTTCATATGCAGCAGCTCTGAGTAGACTCTGAATAGGTTCATTATCAGTGTGTGTGTGTGTGTGTGTGTGTGTGCGTGCGTGCGTGCGTGTGTGTGTGTGTGTGTGTAAAACCAGCTTTTGAAAGTTGAAAAAAGCATTAAGAGTAAAAGTTGTCAGATTCATAAAGAGTTTTTTCAGATGTGGGCTTTGTTTATTTTTCAAGCCAGAGAATCCTGAAAAGTTGGTGTTGGCTAAATGGCTAAATGAATGACTGAAGTTGGGATTTGTCCTCAAGATTTGTGTGATTTGTGAAATCCAGTACCAGTCATCTCACTTTGCTCGTTCTAGTTGACTCATGTGCATGTGGATATTAATAAGAAAGTTATTTCTCGATTTAAAAGTATTTATAAGATTTAAGTTTACATCAAGAACCTTGCAGAAGTTTCACTCCTGCTATTTTAATTTTACAGGTCAGTCACTCAATCCACTGTTGCAAGGAGATTATCAGCATCCGAGAGGTCTGGTCATTTCAAAAAGAAAAAACTAGACTAGACTATTATTTTCAGGCATTTCCAAGGCCTTCTTGAATAATAATTCAAACTGTCATGAAGATTAAGGTCCACTAAAACTATGCACAACAAATCTAAATCCTTTTTCTCATAAGAAGACCAGACAAAGACAAATTTAAAGGACGGGCACGGCTGTGATCAGCGCACAGTCAGCATTTACAATAATAACCAGCCGTAAAAATAAAATGCAAAGCGACGCTTTGTATATAGCCGCCAAGAACAAGACTTATGTAAATATAGTAAATGTTTGTTTAAATTCAAAATGGGAGGAACTGGAGCGATAAGACAGAGCTTGGCCTTGAATTAAATCCGTATAGCCAGAGAGCTTAAATGGCTTTAAATCTTTAAATCTGGTCACACGTGAAGCTTGAAAATGATTTAAAACCAATGTCGGTGTGTTTTAAATATTTTCTAACTTCTGCCCTCTTCAAAGTTTGCTCTTCCAAAAGGTTTGATATCTGTTCACATTCATATCTGTGTGAAAATTGCAAAATAAAGCAGCGTTTTCTATATCTGTTAATGCAATGTCCGACTTTGACTGCTGGGTTGAGCGTATTGCTCTGTGCTGGACTGAGGAAACCTGACTCTGGCCTGACAGAGCCAATCTTTCAAGGTCAGAAATGTAACTCCAGTTGAATGTCAGTTTGACACTTTTTTTTTTTTTTTTCCCCCAAACAGCTCAGGACACAGTGACACAGACACGAAACAAGTCAGGGCTCAAATGGTCTGATTTCAAAGCTGCGGCGAGGAGCAGCCTGAGTGGTGCTGGCTGCAGCTCTGCCTGTGACAAGGAAACCAAGGACAGATTCACACCGACAACTCTCCACGTTATAGCTATTAATAGAAATGAGAAATGAAAATCACTTCACAAACTTGTTGCCAGTCTTTTTGTTTCAGTGAATGGGTCTTGCGATATGTTTTGATTATGACGTCTCAACGAAGCAATAAATTGAAGACTTGTGCATGTTTCAAATCTGGGTTTTTTTCAATGATGCAATGCAGATGAACCCATCTCTTGTTATTAGAATATTTCAAGTGTTCCACTGTGACCAACAGGCTGCAGCTTACAACTAAACCAGAACTAAATGCTTGTATTTGGACACGGCCAATAAAACTGGTCAAGTCAAACAATAAAGACCCTTCAAATGAACTGAAAAATCAAAAGGAAATCACTATGGAAAGTGACACTCTTAAAGACGGGAGTGAGACTGAGCAATCAGGCAAAGCGCAGAAGATTAGCCAGCACATTAGTCCCCCTCGATGGAGCCGGCGTCGAATGCTTTTAATCCATCTCTGCCTGGGCTGTGAGCACCAGTGAGCAGATGTGATTAATTGGAAGCTTAGGTACCTCGTTTCTGTGGAACATGAAAGCCAAAAGTAAATCTTTCCCCCCTCCGACTTACTCAGCGTTTAGTGGCATTGACAACAAACTACACTCTGGCTCTGCAGCGCGGGTAAACATTTCACGGGAGCGAGAATAAGCGCTGGTTTATGTATGGAAGTAAAGTCGCTGCAAAATGAGGGGTGTGTGCTTTTGCTGACGACACGGCAAATTTTCAAGAAGATCCTAGCAGAAACGCAATAACGCCTGCCCGGGAAAAAAAAAACCTGGAAGACTCTCCTTCCCCTCCGCTGCGCAAGAAAGCGGCGGCGAGATGTTGGATATCAAAAGGAAAAGAGGAAGTGAAAGGAAAGCGAAGGCGTGCACGGGCTGAGTGGCAGCAGGAAATGAGGGAGAGCGAAAGACACGGGAGGACGCAGAGAGAAAGCAATTATCTCGCGGCATCAGGATGCCATGAGGCATCTGACAGGCAGGGAGAGCTGCAGCCTGCGACTCAGCTTTCATCGTCGGCCGCGCACCGCTTTCCCGTCCTCCCAGAGCCCGCCTCCTCACGCCATCACGTCTCTGGGCAGACTGGCAGCTGCAGCCTGTGCTGGGATGCACGTTCCTCTTCTACTACTTGCATTGCAAATGTGCTTGTTCACGTGCAAGTGCACTCGCGCGTGCGTGAGCCTTTGGTAGAAAATTCCAGTGTCCCCTCAACACAAAACTCCTTTTGCGTCTGTATGTAGGTTGCGGGTTCGATTCCCGACCTGGGACCTTTTCTGTGTGAGGTTTGCATGTTGTCCCTGTGTCTGCGTGGGTTCTCTCCGGGTTCCACACTCCAAAAACATGCATGTGAGGCAAATTGGAAACTCTAAATTGTCCTTAGGTGTGTATGTGAGTGTGAATGGTTGTTTGTCACTATGTGACCCTGCGATTGTCCAGGGTGTCGCCCTGCCTTCGCCCTATGACCTTGAGCTCAGGAAGATGGATGGATGATCCAACTGTCCAGAAGACGTACATTTTTTGTTTTTTCTTCTCTTATTCTATAAATCCATCCATCCATCCATCCATCCAATACCTGCTTCTTCCTGCACTCAGGCTAACAGGGGTCTGCTGGAGCCTCTCCCAGTTGTCATAGGGCGAAGGTAGGGTGACAACCTGGACAAGTCAACTATTTCACTTCTTTATTTTCTTTTTAATCCACATATTTTCTTCTTCTCGTTCTATGTTGTGGTAACCAAGCAAATTTCCCAAATGTGGGATAAATAAAGGCACTCTGCTCTATTTTATCTAATTCTTGTCAAGAGAACGTGAGAGTGAGGTTTAGCCGAGCAGCACTTTGCTCAGTGTGTTCAAGCATTTCCGTCAGTCTGTAGTCATAAAGAGACGTGACAAACGCGCAGTAAGCTTTCAAAAGACGGTCCTGGCTGTTTGTGCCACTCCCTGTACACTTCCCGGCGTCCTGAAGCAACATTGTGCAGATGGTGAAATATGTCACATGCCGCCTGAACTTCATGCTTGTGACAGGGTGAGATCTAAATATTAATAGCGCCCTTCTAGACCCCTCCGTGGCTCAGCCGACTAGCTGCTCCTCCGTTTATTATATCCTACACGTCGGCTCTGCCGTTAAAAAATGTTCTTTCTTTTTTGCACTTTTTCAGTCAACTGCCGCTAATACTGTGTTGCCGAAGCAAACAATAAACTTCGCGAGCTACGACGTGTCTGCAAAGGCTCCAAAAGCAGAGCAGAGGCGGAGCCTTTTGCAGCACACTGACCTAAAACATACATGAGGGTGAGAGAGACAGGGGAAGGCGCTAAATTAAGAATGGCAGTCTCTTGATGGGTTGTAAGTGGTGTTGTGGACCTGGGCTGGTTCAACCACTATAAAAGCTTAATGCCACAGAACACCAGTACTGTTGGAAAATCTGTCTGCTTAAGGAGCAGCGCGCCTCTTCTTTCAACGTTGGAAATAAACCATCACCCAAAGAGATATTAGTTGGTTTTCTTTATTTCTTTTTTTCCATACCAGATGCCATGCCATGCAATTTTTTTTAAAACATACCTTTTAAAAATACCTCAAACAAGCATATTTTCATATATACTGTATGTGTGTGTGTGGTTGGCTCTGTAAATACAATCATCTGCAACCACTGAGGTCTCTGGGCGACGTCTGAAGAGCTCCTCTCTCTTCTTGTTAAGATGTCTGGCCATCATTAGGAGGGCTTTCACGCTCAAGAGCAACTGACGTGCACACTGGAAATACTTGCAAACGTGAGACTTCTACTGCCAACAACTTGACAAAAATCTACTATGTTGAAACCTGCTGTTTGGGTGTTAAAACTCATATTTGCACTGATTCCAAGGCACAGCTGGTACAAACGGACACCAAGTATTTCCGGAGCAGTGGCGCTACCCAGAATAAAATGCTAAATGAATAAAAAATACAACCTGAATGATTTATTGGTTTTGTGCACTGAGCTAAGGTGATTCCCACAAGTGTAACTGCCATTAGTAGAGAGGAGAGGAAATGAAAGAGAACAGAGGAATAAAAATAATGAAAGCAGTGGAGACCTTTGACCTCGACCCAGTGCTTTTATGGTCAGATTGTTCAACTGAATCAAAGTGTGGATTACTGCACATGCCAGAAGGTAGCTAACCATTTTTTTTTGTTTTTTGTTTTTAAATTTTGTGTTGCCATAAAATGAAACAGAGAGGACTGTGGACCAGCAAAAACACAAGTCCTCAGTATTACAGTAAAGAAAAGCTTTGTGCTTGTTTCTAGTCATCTCGATGAAGTCTCGACGAAGAACAAAGTCCTTCATCTGTCAACGACCCAAGTCCACAGTGACAAATAATGCTCTTTTGAGGCCTTCTAAAGTGCCAGCATACTAATCTGGCTTTGAAGTCCCTGAGAACTCCTGGAGTAAAGATGTCATCAAAGACAGAACAGCCACCGTTTTCTTCTTTCTTCTCGTTCGCCGTATTAGATCGCTTAGTGGACCAATCGCAGTTCACAGACTGGACTCCGCGTGCCCCTTGACAGAACCAGAGAGTTCACCTCTTTCAACTGTCCCTTCGTTAGGTAGAGCGTATGTTTAAAGAGGTTTTAAGACAGTTGTGAAAGTCTCAATACCGTTCCTCAGAGATAGAGAACCAAATGTGGCAAAGAAATGCATTCACCAAGTTCAACCCCAAATACTGAGTGCCAAGGAGAGGCTTCTTCAGTTCAAAACGTCTTCTTCAAGATTTCAAGACCAAGTCCAGTTGCCTTAACTCAGTGTTTCTCAAAGTGGGTGGCGAAAAGTCTTCCCCGGGGGCAGGGGGGGCGAAACACCGGGCGGGAGGGAGACGGGGGCGCCCAGGGGAACTAATGTTTTCATGTCGGAACTTTTTCCACGGCGGAACAATTAACAAAAGGTGTTGAGTAGGTTGTAGCTAAGAACAACGCTGCTCAGGTACACAGGATGGAGAAATATGAAACATTTTCTTCCTCCAAGGTGGGGCGTGACAGAGAAAGTTTGAGAACCACTGCCTTAACTTAACCCTTCTACAACAGATCCTGACAGGTATAACGTCAGGTAAGAAATCCAAATTTCCACGATTGCTCACAATTCCCCAAGTGACAAATCAGGTGAGTTTTCACAATCTAAGAAACACCAAACGGAACATTGCAGCCAATTACAAGTCCATGCAGATAAGACGAGTTCCTGGCACAGGCCTCCTCAACTAAAACCTCCCAGTTTTTCTTCATAAGTTGTCAAAGCCCAAGAATAAATCCAAGATTTCCACTCCATCTGTGTTCCAATGAAACCCAGCTGGTGGGTTTTGCTTTCTCACGCCGCTTCCCTCAGCATCGACCCTCATCACCAATCCTTTGTTACTTCAGTATCTGCATGTAATGTTTTTTTGGTTTTTTTTAAGTTTTAGAATTATTAAGTCATTAAATAGATTGCAAACATGTAACTTTATTACCGTGTCCTGGTAAACCAAAGACTCTCAACGTTTCCATTGATTGAAATGAGCCCGTTTGATTTCTCCACTACCACACAGTTTTACCAGTAAATGTCCTGATTTCTCAGCTTGCTGTAGTCCTCTGTATTTGACACTTTCATCGAGCTCCGAGGTGGGCAAACTTTTTGACTGGTGGGCCACATTGGATTCTACAATGTGACAGATGGGCCGGAGTAGGAGCAGATGGATGGAGTGTTTTGGTGACCCACCTCATGAACAAAATGAACAAAAGCATTACAACAGCATGATGATCAAACGGAAAGAAAATATAAAAAAAAAAAAAAAAAAGAAGCTGAAAAAACACTTTCTGCACTCTACAGCCGTGTGAGTGATCGTAGGTGTGCATGTGTGTTTATTTTGTTTTGCAGATGTGGCAAACATGATACCTGACACCAGGTGTGAGATAGTATCTTATCTTTCAGGACTTTATGTCTTTCAGGAGGATGACCCTGACATTCTACTGTAACTTGCCACCCGCAGTGTCCCAATGGACGTGCCTTCAAATCCACATTTACATAAGAAAAAAGAAAGTTTGCGGACATGGCGGGCTACTTCTTTAGGGTAAAATCTGTGTAGAGGGCACAGCCATTTTAAGGGCTCATAACAAAGTTCCGATTTCCATTTAGCTTCAAGCGATGTGTGAAATGATGACAGTCACATTGCCA
This sequence comes from Thamnaconus septentrionalis, assembly GCA_009823395.1. Lineage (NCBI taxonomy): Eukaryota > Metazoa > Chordata > Actinopteri > Tetraodontiformes > Monacanthidae > Thamnaconus > Thamnaconus septentrionalis. The sequence goes on from CM020513.1 coordinate 21,002,046, forward strand.
CTGTCCTCCACCAATCAATTAGCGCAACTGCTCCCTGACTCAGCAGTGAGAAGCAGCTCTGATATGACTTGAAGGTATTCTTAAACTCTATATTGCTTCAGTGGCAGTCACTCACCAACCACTAAGAAGAATAGCAGTTAATGTGCTCCAGGATTACATTACAACTACGTAACACTATTCAGTGTTGTATCACCTAAATTAACAACAACAAAAAACAGAGTTTTGTTTGATTTAGGCGTCAGAACACTTGATTTATATTTGGGTTTGATTGTGGTATATTGCTCATGTTCGGCAGTTCTAGGTTGCGCTGCACTTCCAGTAGCATCTCTTGGCTGGAAACAGATGGAGTCACCTGCAAAGAAAAGAAAAGAAAAGCAGGAAAGAAAAACAGCTGTTATGTAACAACACTGATAGCCTGTTTCCCGTCTCGCAATTCTTCGGCAGAGCATCAAACGCGACCGTTACCGCTGGCAGAAGCAGATAATGAGCACTAGAGCTGTAGCCTGTCACCTTGAAAGCTGTCAGCTGCGCCGCGAGCTAATAGAGACCTGCATCAAGAACATCTCCATAAGCTAATTATGCACGCTCAAAGAATGTTAATATTCCCCCATAGCTTAGGACAGCCGGCGCCATTTGGTGGTTGATATCCTCCTCGTAGAGTCCGCAATGCCGCATAAAGATAAAGAGTCGTCCGACTGCACTTGGTACGTTTTAGCCAGAGAAAACATTTCAGCTCAGGTGACTTTTTTTTTTTGTAATATTCAATTTCTTTCGTGTGGTTTTAATGCATAATATAAAAACATTTTAAATACATGATGCTTTCAGAACATATGAAGCCATTTTTTTTTTCTCTCAATAGGGTAATCCAGTGTGATACGTGAATATTATTTGATAGGCAACCAAGTTCAGGCCAGAGAGCTAAACAGACCAAGGCCTGGGTTGTGAATGCAAATTTGGTCAAGTTAAACTTCCCTTTGTAATTTGAGTGTGTTGCAGCCATACACACACACACACACACACACACACGGAGGCACGCACACACTTTCATTCCAAAATGACATTGTTCAGAGACAATCGGCAGAGTAAGATTTGCCATGTAATTAAATAGTTGCCACAGCCAAAATTAAAACGAATCCAATGATCTGCAAGGACAAAAGAGACATTTCAGGCAATCTTGTTGAATCAGTGCTAAGGAACGTATTTCCTCCTCCTTATCTTTTACAGCCTTTTCTTATTTTCTATTTTTAATTATTTTGATGTCACCAAAGTTAAGGAACATTCAAATTTGCTTTACAAAAGCATTTGCAAGGTCAGATGGAATAAAAGTCACCATTATCTGCATCAATCAATACAGCTTAGCTGGATTCTAGTGTACTGTAATAATGTGTACAGTTATAATGTTGCTACACTGACACTGGATTAAAAGGCAGTGTGTGTGTGTGTGTGTGTGTGTGTGTGTGTGTGTGTGTGAGTGAGTGAGACAGAGAAAGGGTCAGAAGGACGACTGAGATGACAAAGGGTGTTGAAAGCCCAGTGAGCATGATGACAGTGCAGGAATACCTGAAACTTAGTCCACTGGACTGACTCCTCCTGCAGACTCTCAACCCCACATAGTCACTGTCGCATTTGTCAAAGCCACTGGAGAACATATTTAAGATGAGCAAGATTTTGTTAGTCACTCGGAAAGTTTTACAGTTTCAGAGGACTTTCCAGTCATTCATTAAATGAAGTGCAATACAACCACTGAGATCATGCGTTGCTTTATGGTATTATTATACCATCAGATTCCCTCTGTTTCAATGTTTGTTTGCGATAACCAGCAGCAGTGGGATATCCACCGAGGCTCCTGTTTGTTCAGTGAATGAACTCCTAAATTACCTGTGTGTCTTCTTTCGTCAAACCCTCATTATCCAGTCCAAGAAAAAAAAACGACTTACAAAAGTGAATCAAAACAAATAATTGCTTGATATTCTGAAAAGATGACTTGGCTCATTAGCCAAGGTCACCACCCACATATTCAGCCTTGTTGCTCATCCCACAAATGTATACATTCTGCATACACACAACTGAAACTATCACCTGTACTCCTATACGATATCGTAAATAATAAATAATTGTAAGTTTTTAGGCATCCGTCTCGCTGACACCCTCTCGTTTCCTCAGTGCCAGCTGGTGGATTAAGACACAGCGGAGACTTTATTTTATAAGGTCTCTGGAGAATTATATAACGTCCCAGAAAGTACAGTCAGCCAAAAATGATGTACAGACACACCAGGAAAACAAAACCTAGCATAAATGTTTAACTTGTATGAGTGCTTCTGTTTATGTAGGTAGATACAGCTGTCGAAGTTTGTTGCAATGGACGATGTTTTCCAAACAGATGGTGTTACCCTCATAAATGTTGCGTCAACAAGTGCTGAGGCAACAAACCCGGGCAGCGGTTCCCCGCACACAATGGCCTGCTATTATACAACATCCGTCAACTGAGGAATGTTGCTCGATTAATCCTCTTTGTTCTTCTCCTTAAACAGCTCCTGCTGGTCTTCTGCTGGTCTTCTTCATCTCTCTCTCTCTCTCTCTCTCTCTCTCTCTCGCCCTCTCTCTGACCGTTTCCCACTCCTGTGTTCTCATACTTGTCATCCTTAGTAACGGACCGGTGAGCAGTCCAGTCTGGTAGAAAATCGGATTTAGTCTCTTTCAAAGCAGCCGGCAGTGAGCAGACTCCGCCCACTCACCCGCCCCTCCGCCTTCAGCGCTGCGACGTCGGCGCGCGCACGGCAGCTCTGACGCTGCGTCACCGGCGGCACTCTATAGTGTCATCATCATCATCATCGTCGTCGTCATCGTCCGCTCGGCTCGCGCCAAGTCAGCACGCAAAGCCGCTCTCAAGTAGGGCGTAAGGGGTGAAAAAAAAACGACGACATCAACGACGGGAGTTCAGTGTCTTGGCCCAGTAAGACATGGAAGGGTCGTCGGCGTGCGTCAGCCAGCGCAGGTAAGACCGACCTGTGTGTGGTGAGCCGTCGCAGCTACACTGTAGCACCGGTGACATGGAGAGATGGTCAGCGGTGGACGGCGCTTTAGCGTCCAGGGGAACCCACGGCAACAGCAACAACATACAACAGAGTGAGGATTAGCAGCCTGTCGGGAAGGGGGGGGGGGGGGCAGCTCTGACGTCACTGGGTATGACACAGGCGGTGTTCAGATACAGAGTGTCCGCTAACCGAACCGAACCGTAAAGCCGCGTATTGGCGTTTGGTCAAAGCCTTTCGTCGAAGGGAAGCGACACAAAAACCTGTCGTTCTCGTTCGCCGGGGAGCCTCCGGGCTCAGCAACGGCTCAGGCCGGCCAGACTCGCCTGTGGGTCGTCGGAGGGGGTGGGCGTGCAGCACCACGGACAGCTCCGCTCAGCAGGCCCGGAGAGGAGGGAGGAGCCCTCGCGCGTTAGGCTGCCTCTCATTGGTTGGACGAGCGGCGCCTTTAATAGGCTGCTAGTTGTTCATCATTCAACGAGACTGTTGCAATATTATTGCCTGTATTGCATTGTACCTGTACGTGTAATTCTATGGATAAGCAACATTCAGAACGTAAGGTAAAAGGGATGAGTCTGGCTTTGTTACTGCGATCTTGAAGATATGAAAGGCTTCTTCGGTTCTGGAACTGAATTGGAATCGGAAAGGCTTCTTCAGTTCAGTTCAGTTCAGTTCAGTAGCTGAGCCAAACTGAACTGAACTGAAGAAGGTGAAACAAGTCCACTTGCCCTTCTGCCTTAAAGATGATGAGGATGACTAAGAATCTTCAACAAACATTTTTTTTTTTTTTAATCACAGAACAAAATCTTTGTTTATCACAGAACAAAAGAAGTCACATGCTGTCTGCTTGAGTGTGTTTGCTGCCATGACCGCCTGAAACCCCTGCAGCTGAGAGGTCATGAAACTGTCGTGTTTCCAATCGTTACAGAATAAGATGTATCATTGTCACTCAAAAGGTTTGACATGAAAAACAACAGGGATGCCACTTTTTGTTGCGCGTCACATACATTAACAGGAATGAGAGTCTGCCCCTTGTGACCTTCAATGCCTGATTAACAGGCATATTTTTCTAAGTTGTGTTTTACGTATGTGTTTTTTCCCCCACACGCATTCTTTAAATACGGTCACTGCGATCTTATTACTTTCAGATACCAGTATGAGGAGTACAGAGAGACAGCAGACTGGCTTCTTGCCCACGCTGAACAGCGGCCCAAGGTGGCCATCATCTGCGGCTCGGGTCTCGGCAGTTTGGCCGACATGATGCTTGACAAGACTGTGTTCCCTTACAAGGACATTCCAAATTTCCCAGTCAGCACTGGTAAGTTCTAAGAAATCGCTCTGAGCAAGAATTGACATTTCTTTCTATAATAACTGTTGTTATTACAATTATCAAATGGCTCATCAACAAAGCGTATACTGTGCTATGCAGTGCAGGGCCATGCCGGTCAGCTGGTGTTTGGCAAACTGCAAGGACGCGAGTGCGTCTGCATGCAAGGGAGATTCCACTTCTACGAGGGCCACAGCATACAAACGGTGAGATGCGACTCATTTAATTAGGCTGGTGGTGATTGTTGCACTGAGCTGTCAGCTTTTGTTCTTGGCTAATGAGAATTTACACTGGCGTTGAAACTCTTCCAACAGCAATTGGGTTTATTGCGTGTTTATTCAGCGCTGCAGTGACTGACACCCATCAGACCTGCTACTAGATCTAACCTGACACTTTGTCCGAATGATTCCACAGGAGGTCGTGGCATATAATGGGAGTTAGTTTTTCTACAATATCATTGATTTGTTTAGTTTATTTCTAAGATCATGGTGTTATTTTTTATTTTGTTAAGTAACACAAAATAAAGTGAACAATAAAAATGCACAGCCCCCGCCCCCATAAAGAGCTGTGCAGAGACAACATCCTGCCTTATTCCTCTCACAAGCCAATATGCTTGCACACAGGGAAAACTACCACGTAGTGCCCGATACGTAAACTAAAGCTGTGGGATTTAATCTCTGACTTTGTTCTTGACTTTGAGGAAAACATTCACAGCCTCTGTAGGTGTCTGCCTAATCATTAACACTTGTTTTATTATTCCTGTCACGGAAGGGCCAGAGTTTTAGGCCTTTGATTCACTTCACTTTATTCTAGAGAGTATTTGCTTAACAAAACAGGGAAAACCCTTTGAAAATATGATTATTTTCCCCACAGTGAGGAATTTGCTCATCCTTCTGTGATTTCTCCGATGTGGCTGCCAAAGTATACGGCGCAACACTTTCTCTCAGAATTAAATGTGTTTAATGATCGGCAGAAGAATGATGAGATGAGCCCTTCTTCAGTGACATTGCAGAATCGGCCTTTGGCCTATGAAAACAGTTTATTACAGTTTATTATTCTTTTGCAGTGAGCGATCTTCCCATACAACCAATGCATCATAAAATCCAGCATTATTCCTTTCACCGGTAAAATCAGATGGGGTTTTTGTCCATGTTGGGACTTTGAAAAAGTACTGGGTAATGTGTCTGTAGTATAATTATTGCAAACTTAACTGATCTCAGAAGTCTTTTGCTAGCTGGACTATGCTCGTGCTCTGAGTTAATACATTCATACATTTGAGAGAAAGTTACTTATTGCAAGCACCTATAAGCTACACATTCCCATAGGTCTGTCACTGGTATTCAAAACTATTTTAAGTGGTTTGTGTACTTTTTCAAATGACATAAAAATGTAACACCACGTAGCCTTACCTGTGGCTAGTTGTTTCAGACTAAGTAGTCACAATAATAGTACTGAGGTGCAAACATTGCATTCACACATTGACAATGAGGCTACAGAGCCTTTTGTGAGTGCGTGCTGCTCTAGGCACTTTGGCACAGAATTGTAAAACAGCCACATCCTGGTTGGTGACCGTCACTTTGCTTCCTATCCTTTCAATCTAAAACTATTTTACTCAAGACAATGTAGCAAAATTCAGACAATATAGGCAAGTGAGTCAACTGGCCACAGACCGACAGTCCTTTTACGCTACCAGTCAAAAGTTCAAACGCATACTTCTAATTAAATGGTTTTTCTTTCATTTTCATGACCATTTACATTGTAGATTGTCACTCAAGGTATCAAACTATGAATGAACACATATGGAATATGTGTTAAACAAAACATTGTTAAATAAGTCAAACAATTTTTATATTTTAGATGATCCAGAATAGCCACCCTGCATATAAAATATATATAACATGACATATTTAGGTATCTTTTTTCTTTTGCCACATTCATCCACACATCTTGGTCATATATTTAATGTCTTCAGTATGTATCTACAGTGTAGAAAGTAGCAGAGATCAAGAAGAAACAGGTGTGTCCAAACGTTTGACTGTTAGTGAATATGTAGCTTGCAACGCTAACATCAAAATCCCTGATAAACCACGATTAAATGTACAGCACAAACCAGCCTGATATTCACAACTTACATCTTAAAGCAAAACATTTCTAAATGGCAATAATGACCTTTTCAGGAAGTGGCTACATTTTCAAATTCACAGGCAAACACGACTATAGAGAAATGTGACACGGCAAAAGCAATTTCGTGTGTTGCCAGTCACGAGAGCTAACGACAGCTATTACAAGACATCAGCTGCCCTGTAGAGGTTACAGTCACAATGACAGCAATTAAAAGACGAGCTGCGTGTCTCTAAAATGTACCGTGTGTGCCGCAGGTCACGTACCCGGTGCGAGTCTTTTTCCTGCTGGGCGTGGAAACTCTGATCGTGACAAACGCTGCCGGGGGCCTCAATGACGGCTTTGCTGTGGGAGACATCATGCTGATCAAAGACCACATCAACACGCCGGGTTTCGCGGGGCAGAACCCACTGTGTGGCCACAACGACGAGAGGTACAGCACACAGCCCGGCTGGAGAAGATTAAAATATAATATGCCCGCGCCCCCCTCCGTCATGTCATGTGCTGATGCTGTCAACACTCTCCAGGTTCGGAGTTCGGTTCCCTTGTATGTCTGATGCCTACAATGCCGACTTGAGGGCTCTGGCCAAGGAGGTGGCAGAGGAGCAGGGCTGCGGCAGCTTCCTGCAAGAAGGGGTTTACTGCATGCTGGCTGGACCCACGTACGAGACCATTGCAGAGAGCAAAGTTCTGCAGACGCTGGGGGCAGACGCTGTGGGTGAGTTTGGCACCTTCATGGATCTCACTCCTCCTCACTTAAGAATTTATGAGGTAAATGAGGTACTCTTGAGGCCTGGGAAAGTCTTGGGGCCAAACCCACAATCCAAGATATTTAAATTCTGTTATAGTCAGTATTTTTTCATTTTGCAAATCCGTTTGAGAACTTGGCTCTAAAGATGCATACTTTTAACAGAGGAACACATGGACATTGTTTTTGAAAGATGAAAGACCAGATGATTTTTTATTGAGCCACACCCGGACCTCGGCTTCAGCCACTTACAGCTGGCAACTGGCATTGTGGCCAAGCAGTTTATATAGAGAACAAGCTGCCAAAGTTCAAGTATTGAGCCCTGAGAGATGCCCATTTGTATGTTTGAAAGTGTAGAGTCATATATGGATATGTATTAGGTGACTTTTTTGTGACACTGTCAAAAATGCAATGTCACAAGGTAGCAGCTTGATTTGAATTTTACAGATCACATTTGCATATATTACTTTCATCCAGATTAATTTTCAGGCTTTGACTTACGCATGAATAAATTATTATTCCTGTCCAGAAGCTGCTGATAGAACATATCCATTTCTGCCAAATATTGTGGCTGATTGCAACAATGCTGCTTACCATGTAGGGAGCAACACTGCTTATGAAAAAATAATCACCATCACATTCCCAACTGGTAATATATTCAGAAATCAAATATTGAAGGGGTAATCCACAGTGTTTACGCACCAAGTTTATTTATCAATTTGTCAGTGTGATTATGCATGTAAAACAGATGAAGAACACCTTCCTGATGCACATAAGCAACTCTTATCATGTTTAAAACAATAAGCCATGGCAAGGTTATCACCGTTAAATACATTACGTACAGGAAGTGTTGCTTTTGACCCAAAAGGTATAAGTATTTGACAGCTGGACTGTTTTATGACTTAGGTTAGGGATCGTTTTCACACGGTTTCCATCATTGTCAGATAGAAGGCAGCAAACATTTGTCTTGTGAATTTCTCTTGGTGTTGTTCAGGGATGGCTCTCAAGCCCTCTCTTCTTGTCTAGTTTACAAAGCCTGCTCTTGTTAGTGCATGTGAATCTCCTCCTCCCCCACCCACTGGAACAGCTGCCCTGCCGTTGTTATAAATAGCGAGAAGCAACCGTCCCCTACAGCGGGCACTGCGCTGCAACTTCAGAAAACACATGCAAATAACGAAGCATATTAATATCGAGAGAAGCACTCCGCTAAAACACACAAGAGGTTATGGTGTCTTTACAAACGATCTGACATTGACAAATAAAAAGGACCAATGGAGATGAGAGATGGGTTATGGTGGTGGAGCTCCAAGGCTTCTCTGTTTTAATATTTGTGCTACGTTCAGCCGCGCTTTCTAGCGGTGAAAAAAACGTTCACTGACCCTTTAAACAACGCCTAGAAGATGAAAATATCAGCCTCCCCCTGAAATGGGTCTGTTCTGTCTTTGGGCATCACTGCTGGGAGACGTTCCGACGTGTCGTAACGCCTAGAAGATGAAAATATCAGCCTCGTTCCTAAATGGGACTGTTCTTTCTTTGGGCAGCACTGCTGGGAGACATTTCGACATTTCAGCATCTCATAAATTTATACACAAACTATTAAAGATGATAAGAAAATCTAAATGGGAAATGGACTACACCTATATAGCGCTTTTCAGCACCTTCTTTGTACCCTAAAGCGCGTTACAAAGCCTCTCGTTCACCCGTGCAAGGCAAGGCACATCGGGAGCAATTTGAAGTTCAGTGTCTTGCCCAAGGACACTGCACGATTCAAACTGCCAATCCTTTGGTCATTGGGCGACCAACTACTAACTACCAACTGAGCCACAGCCATGTACATCAGCATTCTCAACTAAGGACATGAAGCAAGCAACTTACAACGACCAATACTACAAAAATATTGACCTTTTTATTTGCAGAACTTTTTGATTGACATGCAGTTTTTGGTTCTGCAGAAGTCCGTTGGTTCTGCTGTTGTTATGCTTGACCCATCTGCTTGACTGCACACAATTTTATTTTTTTTTTTAACGTCTGAGTAAACACAGCACACAACTTTTGAACTTATCTGCAGGAATTATACATGTGGAGATGCTAAGAATAAACTTAAGTACATTTAATTCTAGTTTTAATCCTTCTTGTGCAGGTCTAGGATTTTGTGAATAAGCAACGCTGCATGTTTACACTATTTTACATTTTTTGGACTTAACTATGTCTATGTGCTTAAAACAAACCCCCCCCCCCCCCATACAGGCATGAGCACAGTGCCAGAGGTGGTTGTGGCCCGTCACTGCGGTTTACGTGTGCTGGGTCTGTCCCTCATCACAAACAAAGTGGTCATGGATTATGACAGCAAGGAGAAGGCAAACCACGAGGAGGTGCTGAAGACTACGAAGCACCGAACTCAGGATCTTCAGAAACTTGTCAGCAACCTGATCACCAAGATCTAGCACCTTCCACTGAAGTTTTCCCACTTAAAGAGCATTTGTGTCTGTTGAAGTAATGAGCTAATGTTGTTGGGGGCGAATAGTGCTTAAAATTAGGGGTCTATTTAACTAATCTATGCTTAGCAGGAGCCTCAGTACCTACTAAGCTACACGACAAATAATTCAATTATATCCAGATTACGTATTGTTTTGTGTGAAAAACAAAATTACAGTTGGTTGCAATAAATTTGGGAGAATGGATGAGTTGTGAATATTATGAAAGCAGCTTTAGCTGCACCATTTAGGTCAGGTCAGCAAGGCTAGTTTCCTTCCTTTGTCATGTTGCAGAGAAAATGTTACATTTTCAGGTGTAGTCCGATTGAAGTCTGGTGAGGTAAAGAAGTTGGAAAGAACTTGCACACAAGATCATTGTTTGGTTTAGGATGTCAGCATGGACTAGTGTACTGTATACGAACTGGACAAAAGCAGTGGACCTGCGTCTCCCCACTGCTTTTTATACCTCTTTCTCATTGGTGCTTTTTTGGGTTTGACACCGTAGCGGCTGAGCTGTTGCAACAATTAATTATTGTTGAATCAGAAATTTCTGAGAGGGGAAGAACTGGCACCTTCTGCCTTGCATTTTAATTTGCACGCATTTATCAATGCCCACTAAACCAAAGTGATTATAATGGCATTTTATGACATTCACAGATGTTTATTTTTCGGAAGCAAAAAATCTTATTCTATATATCTATAAATGATTATTTAAATTGTTGACTAATTACAGAGTGAATAAAGTCAAATTTGAATGTAGAGGGCAATATTTTGTTTGTTTCTGTAAAGTCTTTCTTCTGATGAATCTTCTTGCATTTCCATTGATTTGTGAACAAAGATTTTGAGATTTTGAGAAGACACTCAATGTTCCAAGAGGGCGTGGTGGGAGGGGGAGAGACCTTAAAAGCACATTTCTCAAGCATTGTTGGTGTATATTTTTTTTCTGTGGTAGATTGCAATTGGATCTGTTTAATTTGTACACCATGAAACCATTACACTGTAATATCAGGCAAGACTACAATAATGAAAACTGGGCCTGCAGGGTTTTCTTTTTTTTTTTTTAATCTTTCCTGCACAGATTTAGACCCGGCTGTCAGAATCCCTTGAACATTTAATTCATTATGGTTGGAAATCCTAATTCAACATTCCAAGTGTTATTCCCCCCCAGGTCACACAGTAATATTCTATTGCGCGTTTTTCAAATCCTCGAATGCATCTGCTTTTTTACAGTCAACCTGCTGGCTACGAGGACCATCATCCAAATAAAGGAGAGCAAAATATTATGATCAGTGTTTGTTTTTTTTTTGTTGTTGTTTATCACTACCCCAATGTTTTCTGTCTGCTAGCATTTTAATTGAACTGTCGATTGTTTCCAAAGCTCAGTCATAAATTCTGTAGCTAGTTCTCAGCTAATAATCAAACCATGTACCTTAACGTCCTGATCCTATAAACTAGATATAAAAATGCTGCTGTTATGGAATAAAAACTCTAAACTATTATTTAAAATGGTTGTGCTTCTTTCTGAGGTTGTGTTTGTGTGTGTGTGTGTGTGTGTGTTTCCGGTCTGAGGGGAGGGTAACAAACAATGTGCAGAGTGATGGTTGTCATAAAGGGTGCAACAGCCCTTTTCCTACATCCCTGTATGCCGAGTGGGAAGCAGGTTTAATTGGCTCCTGACTGCAAGATAATCAAGATAGTGAGTTAAAAGTCAGCAGTTGTACACAGGCTTGAGCCTTGCGTGTGCATGGATCAGGGAGAAACATTGATGATGATGACATGGTGCTCATTGAATACTGTAAAACCAATGCTACTGTTACCTAAGCCTAAAGCTGATGTTTGCTGGAGGCTAATGCTAATCCCTGAAGCAAACCACCAACAGTTTATCATTTGCCTTTGCTTTCAGGCAAACATTCAGCTGAACTGACTCAGTTGTTGAGCTAAACCGTTGTTGTAGTTAGCACTGTCGTCTTGTTCCATTGGAATCATGTCTTCAGTATTTTGTTGTTGTTTCTTCAAGCAGATATGTCAAAGAATAAACATTTTTAATGAGACCGTCAGACTGTCTATTTTTTTTCAGGTTGTCTGAACTTCCTTTATGCTGTCGCCTAATCCTGTACAATGTCATATTTTTCAAAACAAATACATATGGATGTGGCAAGGGAAAGATGTTTCTTCCTTTGAAGCCATGATCATAATCCATGATGATCTACGATGATTTTGAGCGTACAGTTGTGTGTTAAACGCATTAAGATAAACAAACCCTCTAATTACCGCACTGTCGCTTGCAGAAACACACACACACACACGCACAGACACACACAAACAACACACACGGCTTATTACTGCGTCTATTTCCTTTCTCATTCACTTTCAATCCTTTGCTTCCAACACCCCAAAACTGATGAGAATGCCTGGGAGATTGAGATGAAGTGGAAATGGCTGTGTTCCGTGCCACGCTCCCCTCTGCTACATAATTCATCCACATTCGGCGTGCGGAGGTGCACTGAGGGGTTGAAATATTAATACAAATGAAGTAGCCGGCCTAACAACACAAACACAACACCTATGCCGGGCCTGGATTCTTATTTGTACAACCGTAAACACATGCCTCACAAGTCCTCTTTGAGCACGTCGAGAGTGCCGGGCTTGTTAGGCAGCAGTGGTAACTGTACGCCGCTGGAGTCGAAGTCGAGAAGATGCTGATGATGTTGTAGTGTGTACACATGAATCACGCAGCAGAGGAGCAACCAAGAGCAGGGGAGGATGTTGGAGTCGTCAGTCCAATTAGACTGGCGACCAGCCTCTCAGCCTTAATAATTTGAAGTCCTTCTATCTGTTTCCCGCCCCAGGGGCCGCTGCTGATTCATTTTGAGGTTGCTGGAGAAGAGTGGAACGGCCACGTTCGCACTCTCCAGCACTGCCACACAAGGAGACTATTTGTTTTTTTTTGTTTTTTGTCACGTTCACAGTGACAACACGCTGTCAGTGGCAGCGACAACAGTTCCAATAAGCTGTCATGTCTCCCGGCTCGCGCGGCTTATGAGACAGCAGTCCCCCCCCCCCGTTTCAGAATGCGACTTCAACGCGCATAAGAAATAACGGCGGTGGGGTTGGGGTGTGCTGTGGTGTGGTAGGTGGGAGGCGGGGAGAGGGGTTTGTCTTTGCTGACTTTCACACGCCGCCTCCAAGAGGAGCTGGCTGCCAGCTGCGTGTCAGCACTGTACCAGCGGGCTGGCTGGATCTGGAAAATTACTGATCCGCCTCCGAGGAGACGGGGGTCAAGTTCAACAATGCGTCTGCAGTGTCGAGGCATGATAGTGCAGACTTGAATTGTTTGGGGGGGAAAAAAAAGTTTCCCACTCGCATTTGGCTTCAGTTGCGATGTCAATGAACTGATTCTGTAGCTGTGTGTATTTGTACAATATGTACAATTTGTGTCTCATTTTGCGACGTCACCAAGCGCCATTGGAAATTAAAGCAACGCAAATGCACCTTTCCTCATTCCACGTCTTGGTGGCCAAGGAATGAATGGTGTGACAGATTAGTTCAGATGTTTTGCAAAAGTGCCCCGTTTCCAGCTCTCACGTCACGAGTCCTTGGCCAATCACAGGACGCGTACCTGTCAAGTTCAGCATAAGGCCTTTCACATGGCCTTTGTGTCACAAGGTGTTTCCATTACCCCTAGAATTTTGCAAAACTTAAATATCATAACAATAAACTGATAATGGAAAAGCCTAAACTTTGAGAAACCTTTCAAATATCACTAAAAGGTTTTGACGCTCTCATGAGGTTTTTTTTTTAGAAATATAGATAGAGAGCAATATCGCAAAAGTGTCATTGAAACACTTTTTTCGCATTTACTCATCAAACAAACGGAAAAAACAAAACGGAAAATCTTCTAAAATCTCGTCCCGTGAGATTTAACGAGAAATGCGGCTTTTTGCGCCTCACACCAGTCAATGAAAACACCTGCAAATCGCAATTGTACTCGGTCGGAATTTTAGAAATATCGCTTTTACTTTGCGAAAAACTGCAATGGGAACGCAGCTACAGACTCGAGATCCGATTGGCTCTTGCGACCTACTGTGTCCGCTCACTGTCAGTGCACAGGCGCCAGCAATGTTGATTCTAAAGAGCTCACACAGGTTTCATGGAGTCTGACAAAACAAGCTAGCTGAAATATGATTGGATAAAAACTGTACCATTATGTACAACCCACAAGAAGAAAAATTGATTTACTTTTTTGTCTATGTTTAGGCCTGCAGGGAAGGCCTGGCTTGTCCTGACGGCCCACCACTGATATTTTACCATCCATCCATTCATCACAGCTTATTTCATGCATTGCCAAGTGAAGACTGATATCAGCTGGGAGAAGTATTTGCCAAATTGGCTGTTGATTCTGGAACAAACCCAATGAATGTAGAGCTCAAAAATTGACATCTATATTACAGATACCCCCAATATTGTGACAACAAGCATATGGCAAACTACAACAAATTGAAAGGTTGCTAGTAATAGAGTGATGGATTTCTGTGCACGGCAAGGCCAGGGAACAAAATGGCCATTTGGGATTCAGTAAAAATGAGGCGGAACATGTACACTGATTGTTTTTGACAGCATCTGCAGAACTAGCACTTTATTCATGTGTTTTGCCGACTGGTGAGACTTCTTGGGCCACTACCATGGATGACTTGTCATTTTTCTCTTGTCTGGGACCTTCTGAGTGTTTAAAAAAAACACTGCATGTTTTATCGATGACGCTCCGCTAGATTAGATTCTGGGTCAACTTAACATCAATGAAAAACCTACCAAATGGCTGCCTAAACTGTTCTTGGTGTCACAGACCTCGGGACCCAGCTCTTCTCTTCCAGGCATTTCCATTTCAGGGAGCAGGCTCACCAACACCAAACCGTGTTGCTGTCCCACCTTGAAAGAGCTCCTAGAGCTTAACATTTTCCCAGGTTCAGGAGATATTCTTATCAGGTTCTGGTATTAATACGCCCCAGACGATGGCTGACAACCAATCGTTGAAAACCCATGGATCTCTAATAATATTGCAAAGGGAAATAGGCCAGAGAACATTGTAATGTCTTTTTAAGGGAAGACTGCCATGCAGAAGTTACCCTTTCCACTTTTGTTTTTTGCGTTTCCACTGAAAATGCACCCAGCATGGTGCTGTCTTAACTTACTGATGTAGGTCTGAATAATGAAATTGCTTTAATTGAAGAAGGAAAGAAATGGAAGAATTTAATGCTGACAAACATGCGGGTGAGGTTCATTGGGTGGGGACTCTAAAAATTGACCATAGGAGTGGATGTGACTCTAAATTGTTCTTTCCCTCTCCGTGCGGCTCTGCGATAAACTGGCGACTTGTCCAGGGTGTAACCGCTGGGATAGAATCCAGCACCCCCTGTGACCCCGAGTGCAGCAGCTGCGGTAATAGAAAATGGATGGACGGAATATTCTACTCGGTCATAGCCGCACAACTTCATTTTTTATGGGCATTATCTGGGATGAACTAATAACTTTTTTTTTAAATTCAGGAAAATTGAATTGTCTGCTTCTTCCAATGATTTTGAACCAGATGAAAAATACTCTTAAATACTGGCGTTAATAATGAATTGATAATTACCTCTCTGTTCGAGGCGTTCCAGTTCCAGCCATTCCTTACAGGGCATTTAAATTAACTAGGCCATTATTAATGTTACCCGTTCCATGTGTGTTCAATGCTACGGTGACTGAAAAAATGTCTGTTAAAGGGTAAGATTAGTTCAGCCAGCCAAGGCACGTGAAATACCGCCGCTTCTGAGCTGCTTACAGTCTTCGTGTCTTCTGAAGGAACATGCTTCTGGGCGTACTTGCTCTTTTGGTCATTATAGTCTGATGACTTCCTCCTCGATATCACCACCTCTTTAAAGTCATTGAGTAGAAGAGGTATACATCAGTGTGCATTTCTTCACCTCTTGTGTTAATGGGATCTATGGCTCTGCGAGGACCATTCATTAAAGGAGAAGTCTCCTCTTTTTTTTTTTTTTTGCCAGAATTTACATTTATTATGTGGGTTAATGACTAGTGCCTGCAGGCCGTGTGGGAAATGTGATTAGTGTGTGAGTTCTAATTAAGTCTGTGAAACCTCACACACTGGCAGACAGGCTTCCGGGAGATGCATCAGAAGATACACACTCCACAGAATGGGCACAGTTCACGTGCACGAATACAAGCCTGTACACCTTTGCAAAAAGCAAGACAAAACAAAACAAACACACACACACACACACAAGAGTACAACTCACCAGGATGTAAAAATCTGGCATTCAAATGTGCAAGAAAGGGAAGTACAGGTAGTACCCGTGAACTTTGGTGGCATTGCTCTGGACTGCACACACACACACACACAAACACACACACACACACACGGAACAGCAGCAATCTCCCCATCTGCATCTTCCTCACATCACGAGAAACCCAGAGCGCTGCTGACTCAGATGAATGTTACCGATGGGTAGTGCGCCCCTAGCGGCCGCGCTGCCGCTCTTACGCCGCGGTTAAAAAGCGGCGGGGGGCGCGCCGGGACCTCAGTGTGGGGTGTGTTTGGAACAAGACGCACTGAAGAAAAGTTAGGAGCGGATTTGTCTCTTCCTGGTGTCTTTCCCCTCAGCAGCAGCAGCAGCAGCAGCAGCAGCAGCAGCAGCAGCAGCAGCAGCATCCGTCTTCAGCATCATGGCAAATAAAGCACAGCAGCCTCCTTACCTGCACCTGGCCGAGGTCACCGCGTCCCAGTTCCTGGACATATGGAAGCACTTTGACACCGACGGTAGGAGTTTATAAATATACAGGCATGGAATAACCCCGACAACCTTTTTTTTTTTTTCTTAAGTTTGAATGAAATGTTCTGAGATATTTTAGTTGAAATGAGAAAATGATTCGTACCTGCACTTTGAGTAATTTGAGTAATAAAAGGCACCGAACTGTGCCAAAACGAATTTCCACGATTTTTGTTGTATTTTAGTAACTAATTATTCGTATTGCGGTTCGTATTGTAGAGACTCTGCCTCTCTCCCCAGTCTGTTTTATCAAGTTTTTTTTTCTCTCTCTCTTGACGAGGTCAAAAATACGTTTCTAGTTTAAATATGTCAAGGCGATGTCCGATTTTTCGATTTTCACAATTTCTTTTTCTTCAATTCTCTGATGATGATTTTTCTTTTGTGTCTCTGGAGGAGAAAAGAAGCGCTCGGGCAGCGCGCAGATTTTAATTGGATGGCTTGGCTTCCCATTTGATTGAACCTGATTCATCAGTTATTCTTTCAGAAAACGCACGCGAAGACGAGCGCGCGAACCACTTTCACCCTTCGGTGTTTGTTTGTTGTTTTTTTTCCCTTCTTTTTTTAAACAAGTAAATACACACATGAAATCAAAGACGGGACGGCTGCCTGCAGCCCTGGCAGCGGTGCTTTACGCACAGCGCGCATACGGAACAATACGCAGCCTTCATGAGAGACTGACAGTGAGAATACCCGAAGGAGAAAAGATTGCCTGATTGAGTCTGGACTGTGCTGTGCAATCAATGTACAGTGTGGCTTAAATCCATTGATACAGTTTTAACGTCAAACTCTTCTAGATTTTCAGTGGAAAAATAATGTTTTTTTTTATTATTATTATTGTACATCAGTGAGTGCTGCCTGTCGGATGCTGGATCTCAGTTCTTTGAACAATTCGCGTACTTTCACCCTTTGTAAAAATAATAATAATAATAATAATAATAATAATAATAATAATAATAATAATAATAATAAATAATAATAATAATAATAGTTATTTAATATTTTATATTCGCAAAGACACAAGTAATGTTTTTTCTTCTATGTCTCAATAACTTCTGTCTTACTGCATCAATTCTTTAGGTCTCTGCGGATTTGTTGGTTTGCTTCCTATGCAATCGTGTGAATGCATATCTGCAGTAGAACGGTGCGACTCGGGACAAGACTCCCCCCCCCCACCCCACCCACCCTTTTTTTCTTAGCAAATAAGGCAGGCTTGTCACTGTAGACGCCACAGCCTCATAAGTCTCATTAACGTTCGTGTCTTAATTCCACTCTCAGCCTTATGCTCTCATGAGGAAGTCACTGTGAGCTGCTGACACTCACAAGATCTTTGAAAAAGAACTGAACCGGAAGTGACTATTTCCGTTCCACACTCCAATTAAGCATTCAAAATTAGAAATGTCAGAAGAAGAAAAAAAAAAAATCACCTCCAGCAACACCTTCCTGTCTTCCATTTTCATCAAAAAGTCATTCAAGAAGCTCAACTCAGTTTTAACCAAGTTTAGACACCGAATCTAGGTTTAGCTGGTGCTGGTTTTAGTATCTTCAAGACATTTTTGCTTTGGTGAAATCTTCAGATTTGATCTTCAGAACAGAAATAAGTTGCCTGAACTCCACGGCTAGGAAGACCTGTGGACCTTCACTGAAATCACAGCAAATGCTCAGCTGGTCATCCAGAACCAAATGGGAACCAATTTCTGATGGCCAGAACGCTCACTAACCTTTACGCCACGCCCCACAGATTGTGCACCGCCAACTAGACGAGTGTGTCTAGCTGTTTTACCTCCCCGCGCTCCTGGGAATTCATCGTTAATGCGATCTGTTTTGATGCCTGCGCGCAGGCTGAAGGGAGCTCAGCGGGGAAATCAAAGTGGAGCCAGGAGTTGGGTGGGCCGGGCTCCGCAGCTGCTGAGCGTCTCCTCTCAAGTCGCAGCGCGGCCACACAATTGTCATGTGTGCGTTTCTCCCACCTCCACCCCTGCCGTCGTCAAGGCCGAGACGCTTTACATGTTTTGCTTTGGCGACGAAGAGCCACTTTGCAAACCAAAAATGCGACCGTCGACAGATTTGGCTACAGTGTTTGATTTCTGCTCTCGTTACTGGGAGTGTCCTCCAACAAAGAGAGCTCATTTGCCTGCTGAGATTGAGTAAACATCTCCTGAGTTGCAGATAAAAATACCCCAAGGGGGGGGGGGGCGGGGCGATGCACCCCAAGCACCCCGTATTCCCCTGTTGGCTACTGATCAACAGCTCTGCGTCGTTCTCATCTTTCTCTAGCAGCATCTTGAAAACAACAACAAAAAAACTACAAAAAAAGCCCAAACCTTCAATCCTGCCTGTTTCAAAGTCGAGAGAAGAACCCAGTGTACTCTTGCTTTCTAATTATAGAGCATTTGCCGTCAATTATTTTTATTAACCTGGATATGGAAATATGGAACGTGAGGCAGAAAGCGCCCCAACCTCCCCTCCTCCGAGTTGCTGCGGTTGTGATCGCAAAACGCAACATACTTGAGCGGACAGGTCAGCACTCTCCCTTTTTTTTTTTTTTTTGAAAGCCAAATGCACTGTAGGCCTCAAATATTGCACTTAGGTGCCACGGACGGCCACTTTGACTTTCCTGAGCCTGGTGCTGAATTTTAGAATCAGGACGGACTCGAACACTAAAACATTTCGAGCACCATCCTCAGGGACTCTAATGGTGCTGAATCCTTAAGGTGGTGGTGGTGGTGGTGGTGGTGGTGGTGAGGGGGCTTATTTTGGGACTTTAATCCAACTGGTTGGTGCACGTTTTAAGTGCCTGTGCAAAGACCACAGCGTGTTAAAAGTCAATTGAGAGGAATAAGCCTATTACTGTACGTCTTGACTATGACCAGCTACCTGACATCTAAATTGAAAATCCTCGGTTTTGACAGTGATGATGCATTTACTGGCAGTTTCTCTTCTCTTACGTCCAATCTTCTGTTCAGTATGGCTTATCGCACACACACGCACACACACACACACACACACATATATATATAAATATATATATATTTATTGAATTTTTTTCCACTGTCTCTCAAATGTCAGTATAATCACTACTATCTTTGCAAATGGAGAAAAAAGAGTTCAGGACCGCCTTTGTTGGCCATTAGATGATGCTCGGAGGCCACGGGAGGATTGTTAGTAAAACACACTGTAATTAGGCTGCGGCGCATATTGCATTTTAATAGGCTGGATGCATGCTGTTGTGGCTTAAAGGCTGTTGAGAACAGAAAGTTCATCGGATGCGGCCCAGAACAAGCAGACGCTCCCTAGCGCGGGTGGAGATGCGCGGGGTTTATTGACGTATTTACCGAACCCGTGACAGAAAAGCACATAATCTTTTCATAAATTTGAATCCCATTGTCGTAACTCCTCTCATTTCGTAGTCGATTCCATTTTGCTCCTTTTTAATTAAACGGCGGGCCGTTTCTCTGCGGAGCACTACGTGTCACCAAAAACCCACAAGAGTGAAGCTGACGGAGGCCAAGCAATTTACAATTGTGCTCTTTCAAAGGCAGAGCTCTTTTTCTTCGTGAATTTTGATGCTGGTCTAGAGTGAATGCATGCGACTCGCACACACACGCACACACACCATTCCCATGACTGGAACAAAGGCTCAAAGATGCTGTTTGGATACGATGGGGGGGGGGGGGGTAAGACAGAAGATGACGGAGAGTTTGAGGAAGCGGAGGGGAAGTGGATGGCATAATCAGCTATATCTGAGTTTAATGAGGCAGCGCTGCCTTGCAGGCTTTTATTGAAGCAGCTCGTCACGTCGTTTGGAGCCATCTGTCCAGCCATTCAGCGTGCTCCTTGATAGAATATTGGCACCAGTTCATGGACTACCTGGGTCAAGGGAAGGGACACGTTTGTCACAAGGGCAGCAGAGTGCTGGGAGGAAGCATAAAACTTACAGAAAGGAACTCCCCATATGTGTCTGTCTATGTATATATGTACATATATATGCACATATGTATGTATGTATGTATGTATATGTTTGTGAGTGTTGCTAGTGCTATATATATGTAAATGTATGTGTATATATGTTTATACATATATAAATAAATATACATATATACATACATACATATATACATATGTGTGTGTGTGTATCTTGTTCACTTTAGTCAGTCATCCTAATGACAAATACAAACACATTCAGCATAAATCAAACTTACTGTTACTGTTTGCTGTAATCAATACTGATTTGTCCTGTTCACCCGAGTCCCCTGCTGAGGGCAGTATTGACCTCTGCAGAATAGATTCATGTTTCGGTATCCCAGAAAAGAAACGTCCTATATATAGCGTCTCCTTGCGCAACAGATCATGAACACGCAGCCTTGGCGGAGTGATCAGTTTGCATCATGTTCGTCAATAGCCCAATTTATCGAGCCAGAGTGGAAGGATGAGTTACTGGTAAAAGGCTCATGTTAGAATCGATGGTCAAATGGAGCTGTTCTGGGATCTGTTTGACACCGCAACCACATCTTCGCCGGTGGGGTTTCTGCATTGTCAGCAATACTGAAAACGGGACCCTTGGTAGTATGCTGCGATGGCGTAATCTGTCTGCCTTTTCAGGGAATGGCTACATCGAAGGGAAGGAGCTGGAGAACTTCTTCAGGGAGTTGGAAATGGCCCGGAAAGGAGCAGGCGTCGTAAGTCCGAGGATACGGTTCAGTGCATTGAATGAACAGTCTGATCTTTACCTCGACTGAGCCCTGTTTTCTTTCTTTTTCTTCTTTTTATTAGGATCCAACAAACCCCACATTCAGAGAAAAGATGAAAGAGTTCATGCAGAAGTTTGACAAAAATAAAGATGGGCGAATTGAGATGTCTGAGGTAAGGCAACACCATTCCAGACACTAACCCTAACCCTAACCCTAACAGACAGATAGACTTATGAAGACCAATCCATTTTTAAAAAATGGGACTAAGCTTGTTGGTAAAGTCCACCAGTGTTGCCTTAACATTAAAAAATTGAATTTTGTGTGTATTTCTAAGTTGGGCATGGCCTGGCCTCTGAGGTTGAAGCTCTTTATTATTTATGTCTGGGTTGTCCATTTGAGGAATATTGCTGACAAAAAGCTCCCCAGTCTGCAGCTTCTCTCTCACCAGCAGATCAACCAGCCATCTTGTGTTCTCACCACTTCCATTTTCCTGTCATTTCTCTGTCAAGCTGGCCCAGATTCTCCCAACTGAAGAGAACTTCTTGCTCTGCTTCAGACAGTTTGTCAGCTCCAGTGCTGAGTTCATGGCGGTAAGTGGGCGTGCGCTTGATTGGTTGGATGGGCTGTTGTGTCTTGATGAACTCTGTCATTTGACCAGCACTTTGAAATTCATATTCTTCGTATAGAAGCGTCTTGTTCACCAAGGAATGCCATTAGCCAAGACATACTTGCCTAACCAACCATACATTATTGGCTAGAGCCACTCATCCATGCTGTGGAGACAGTCTGCATGTTCTTCTCATTTGTATGTACAATCTGATGTCAGTCCATCTCTCTAAACTGATTAGCAAAATATATATATATATATATATATATATATATATATATATATATATATATATATATATATATATACAAATGAAAAACACTTTCTTTAGGTTTAAATGACATTTTCACTTTTACAGACTTTGTAATTCTGTCAAGCTGTTAGACTCTGTCTATTTTGTCCATTGGCTAGCAATCATTGTACATATATAGGAAGTACTCCAGTACATCAAAGCTACTCTTCATCAGAATTTAATAAAAGATCTTAGTCCTCGGGGGTAGTCGCGCTTGGCTTGTTTGGACTTTATTCTGATCCAGTGAATAATTTTGTTACAACGTTGCACTTGGAGCTTGCGTCAATTCGGGTTCGCACAATAGTGTAGATGAAAGTTGGCTTGGCTGGACTGCCAAATGAGATCGTAATCACCAATCTTCTGAGATCTGTGGGGGTGGAGGGGTGGGCGTACACCATCAAATAAAGGTCTGCTCACTGTACCAAGAATCGTCTCTAATTCGGTGTATTGGGCTTTCGGCCATTTTGGCTCTGCTCTCTAGCAATACAGAGAGAGAGAGAGAGAGAGGAGAGAGAGAAGAGTGAGATATATGCATTCTCACGTTTGTTTTATAATTATTTGACAATAAAATACTTCCCTTTTATGAATATCTTTCAACATGGCCTTTATTTTATTCATAGTATATAGTCTTACCTCACAGCATCCCATAGTTTTGTCTTGTTGCCTTCTCTTTTTTTTTTTTCTTACAAAAATTGAGATTTTACCCTCCATAAGAAATGTTCTGACTTCACTGCCCCAGGCGAAATGGCAGTTTGTTAACATCCAGTTTTGCAGATTGACCTGAGATATTAAAGTCTCATGTGTGAGTACGGCTTTGGAAAAAAAGAAAAGAAAAAAAAAAAACCTTTAATGCTTCTTCAGAAACGTGAATAATGAATGACGGGTTCAGTGGCGCGCCGAGGCGGAAGGAAAACGGAAACCCCGCGCGTTCCACTAGATTCCTTTGGACGACGAGACAGCGGCGGATCTTGTGCGTCAGATGTGCGGGCTGTTGAAAGGACGGAGCCAATTAGAAACCAATTACGCGAGCGGGGAGAACACCGTCCTTGTCCCCGGTGTCATCACGAGAGGGAATAATGAAAGGAGAGGGGTTGTAGCAGGGAGGAATTCAAAGGGCAAATGGGAGAAAGCGGCGGCAGAGTGGGCGCGCGAGGCGGAGGCGGCGGTTGAGCCGAGAGGCGGGAGTTTGGGCGCGCGGGGGGGGGGATTCGTCAGTCTTTGTTGCAAAGTGCGGGGCGAAGGAAGCGGGCGCGGAGGGTTTTTTTTTTTTTTAAAGGGTTAGGATGAGGGAGCAGACCCTTCTATTTTCAGAGTCATATATAATGGATAGCGCCACCGTAGCTGCGCGCGGCGCGGCCCAGAGGAGGAGGGGAGGGGAGGGGCGGAGGAGGTGAAGAGGGAGGGCCCATCCATCTTTGATAAGAAGCCCCTCTTTGGACAGGGACAGCTGCTAGATTAAAACATTCATTAAAATGACTTCCTTCTTCTTCTTCTTCTTCTTCTTCTTCTTCTTCTTCTTCTTCTTCTTCTTCTTCTTCTCCCGTTGTTTCGCTCTTCTTTGACTTGGTCTTATGCCCCGGAAGCTGTTTCCATTTCTGTTATTCATCCCTCCTTACGCTTCTGCTGCCGTGATTGTGTTTCTACGGGGGGAAAAAATAAAATCAAACTCTTATCGCAGCTCGAGCGAGATGTGAGGTTTCCACTGCAGACGACTCACGTCCGGGGAGGAGTTGTCTGGGTGCCGTGTGCATCGGCGCTGGTCTCACTCCCAAGATTTTCTTTGGTTCTTTCAATTTGTTTCAGGCATGGCGGCGATACGATACGGATCGCAGTGGCTACATCGAGGCAAACGAATTGAAGGTATGATGTAGGAAAAAAAAAAATGCTTGTTTGAACAGGTCGGCATAATATATTATCAAATATATTAAAGCCCCCAGCATTATTCATTCATCTGACTCATGTTTATTCTCATTTTTCCTTTCTCCCTTCCTTCATCCTTATTCAAATGCACATGAACAAAATCACTTCTAATTCGGGACAGAGTGACTAAACAATCACCGTTCCGTTCCTTTATCTTGTTTCTTTTTTCTTTGCTATGCGTTCATAAATGAACTATGATAGTCCTATTTTTTTCATTTGTAACCTTTCCGTAGATCTACGTAAGTTTCGTAAGTGTCAATGTAAACAACTTTTATTGTTTTGCACCAATAAAAAGAAATCAAACACAAAACAACAAACATACTGTATATAAATTTGATCATTTCTCTGTTGTAAAGGTTTTTTGGTTAGTTCAGCTGTTTTGCTGGATGATACCCCAACATTATAACCCACCTTTCATTTTATGTACAACCAGGCAATGGTTGTAAATGATTCTCATTCAGGTCAGTGATTGTGTAGTTGCAACGTTGTGGAATGGCGGATCAGTGACGAAAGAGTCACCCAGGGGTGACCACATGGAGGTTTGGGTGAGAACAGATGAGATGGGGGGCACAAGCAGCACACTGGAGTTTCACTAAGACAAAAAAAATTGAATATCTGTAATGAAAGGTTAAAGGTCGTATTCTACCATCATCTGAAGCTACGTGACCCTTTTTCATTCGAGTTGTCATGGCACAGAAAAAAAACACAAATAATTTCCAGACTTACAACTTGTTTTCATGGATTCTGTCACTGCTGCATCTCACACCTCACATCTTGACCTTTGACATTATCTCCTTCCATCTGTAATCATAACTTCCTCTAGATACTGTACATTTAAAACACCCAAATGGCAATTCTCCGTTTAACTCTGCCTTAAATACTCTGTAACATCATTTTCAACAACTATCGCGGCATTACTTTGCCTGGCAGACAGTGATAGATGTTTCTCTAGTTTATTTTCAAATGGAAAATATAGTTTAAAAAAACAACAAAGCAGAGACCGTTGCCTTGCCTTGCCACTGCACTTCTACTGTATTTCCTCTATCTTTACATGAATCTTTCTTTCAGGGCTTCCTGTCAGACCTGCTGGAGAAGGCCAACAGACACTATGATGATCAGAAGCTCCAGGAGTACACGCAGACCATAGTAAGGCTCTCTATATAAGAGACATCTCTATTGATGGGGCTGATGCTCAGTCATTACCAGGAATGAGCAGAATCACGCATCAACCTCTTAGTCCAATTTCCTCTTTCTTTAAAAAAAAACAAAACAAATCCAGACAATCCTCTCAGAAAAATGAGCCCCATCACAGAGAAAAACATTGCGGCCAGCCAATACTATGTCAATATATTGAAGAGTATCTGTCACAGCGATTTGGAAACATTTGGAAACACGCGTTTTCTGACATTCATATTTATGAAAACAATACCGCTCATACAGTTTGTAGCAATTTCACAAAAGGAAACAGGGGCCATGTGATCGCTGCTTAAGATAGCGCTGCACGCATCAAGATAATGCGATATGTTGAAATGTGCTCTCGACTGAAAAACCTCAAAACCGAAAGGAAGATCAAATGAAACGTAGACCTGCTCTGTTGCTCCAGTTGCATATGTATGACCCTCACAGTTTTGGAGGTTGTGTGTTTATTGCCTGAATGTGTTAACAAATGCTTCTTCCCACAGGCATCTTCTCACTGCCGTCATTATTTTTCAATGCTTTAATTGTGAAATGTTACCGTTGTAGAAATGTTAGCTTTCGTTTTATTTCTCAGCCAGTGAAATTTACTGATTCCTATTTTCCTGTATCTGACAGCTGTTGTATGTAAAGGAAAAAAAAATTGGAGGCGGGGTTGGACTCTTCTTTGAGGCCGTTTTCCTCAGTCCCCTTTTATCTATATCCCGCTTTCACTTTGTAGCTTCGGATGTTTGATCTGAATGGAGATGGGAAGTTGGGCCTGTCAGAGATGGCGAGGTAATATGCATTTCCTTCCTGTTTCTGTTCTCTGGATAAATGTTGAAACACACTGCCTGCTGATGTTCGTTCCCGCCTCTCAGGCTCTGAATAATTAACCACGTTTGTGTCCAATAATAAAGTCCTTCTCTCCCACAGGCTTCTCCCAGTACAGGAGAATTTCTTGCTCAAATTCGAGGTAGAGGACGAGAATGGTGCAGAAAAAAACAGAAAACAGTACTAGTAGTAGTAGTTCAGTATTTTAATGGCATTTATAATGCCATTAAAATGCTTTGCTATCTGCTATCATATGCTATGTTTGAACATTTATTATAAAATGTACCCATTAAGTTTTCTCTCACCATATCACAATCATTCCAATTCAACTCTGTGTTTGCAGGGTGTCAAGCTGACCTCTGAACAGTTTAATGCCATCTTTACATACTATGACAAGGTAGGTGAAAATGTCCCCATGTTTTAACCCAGTCTAGTGTTTACTACCTTTCAACTTGATATCCTCATTTTTTAAAAGAAGGCGTTCCCATGGGAATCATGTATTGTATCAGATCTTGTTGATAATTGGACCAAAGATCAGGGTTCACTCTGTTAAATGTTGGTTGGTGAAGCTTCAGACCACCATCTTAATATATGTTGTACCATTAAATACTGCTTTTTATTTCATCTAAAGTTGTTACAAACTTTGGGAAAGCTCACCAATGGTCGACTAACTTAACATTTGTTCCAAGATTAATTTCACTGTAAGAAAAGACTCGGTCGTGGTCTCTGCAAAGTCAAATCCTTCGTTAAACCATGATTATGCAAAATTCTTGTTTTGTACATTTGGATGAGTGCTCCCCGCCAGCCTAGGGAAATGAGTTAACCTCAGCACACCTGTGCCTTTGTAATCGCCTGCTGGTGGTTGAGCAGTGGTTTGCCTAATATTCACATTTTCCACATTCACAGTAGGTTGTGGCCCATAGACTACAGGGAGCTGATATACTCCAATACATGTCCTCAGGCAATGAATTTTCATACCGTCTGCTCAATAAAACAAAAGAGATTTTTTTTGCTCATGATTCGAATAACAATATACTTTTCAATATATATTCCAATATATATTGAATCCGCGCTGTTGTGAACATTTAATCAATGCTATACATAGATTGAATGCAGGAGCATGTGCAAATGCTGATTATTCCAAAATCAGTAAGATTACATGTTGTTTAAGCAAAATATATTTTTAGATTAATCTTATTAGATTTTAGATTAACCTCATGTAAAAAAAAAAAACAACACAAAAATGATCTTTCATATTTTTTTTGTTTATTTTTGCTCCCACCTACCCACCAACATGTAAACTTGAATAAGGATTCGGGTGGAGTCACACTTGAAGGATTGCCAGTCTATCAAACAACCTGAAATCTGACATGGTGACCACAAAGACAGACAGAAAGAATATTTTGTAGTCTGATGCAGGCATGACAGCATTAAGGAATTGGAATTGCGTGCATGTTCCTGTCCTGATTAGAATTAGGGCTTGCAAACTTGCAAATTCACATTCAGGTGACAGGGTTAAATATTGAAATATTGATAAGCCACTGCAATCCATTTACGCACTCGCCATCTGCAAATGGAGCACCACCATATATTATGTGTGTAATTAGTTTCATGATTTTGTCATGAGCTGTGGGCCCGAGGCTCAAACACAGACAGCTGCTGTCACTGGTGCTCCACGGTCCGGGCGACGTGTGTGTGGTCAGCTGTGCGCTAACGTGGCAAAGAGGGGGAAACAGCATTGACAGGAAGGCGCAACGCCTTTCAAATGCCCGCTATGCGAGATGGCGTGCAATTCCGACCGCATCCCAGCAGATGGATACACGGCATCACAAGCCCTTCCACTGGCGTGCCTTTCATCTCCAGTGAAGAATTCACGCTTGATTCCCGAGACGGGAAACTTGAGTCGAGTTTTTAAAACAACAAAGAGCATCTCAAAAGGGGAGTGAGATAATTAAAGAGAATAGGACTGGCAAGCCTCTCAACTCTAAAGCCATCTTGAGACCAAGCCTAGATGAACAGAACATGGGTTTGGGGCTCTTGCCAAGGGAACTTGTCCAACAATCTGGACTTATTTTTGGCCCCGTAGTCCAAACACTGCTGTGAGACATTAATTAGAAAAGTTGCGCCATGTTGACTTACAGCTAACCTCACTTTATAGGAGTTGTGAACTGTGAATATTTTCCTTTTAAATTAGCGTTCATGGATGGCAATTTGGCTGCTGCTTCTTACATCTCAGTGGTTGCAAAATCAAATAT
The DNA here is from genome assembly GCA_009823395.1 of Thamnaconus septentrionalis. Classification (NCBI taxonomy): domain Eukaryota; kingdom Metazoa; phylum Chordata; class Actinopteri; order Tetraodontiformes; family Monacanthidae; genus Thamnaconus; species Thamnaconus septentrionalis. The sequence continues at coordinate 21,030,341 of CM020513.1, forward strand.
TGGATTCAAACCGAAACAGGATGGAAGTCCGTCACAGCCACTTACTAAACCTGACAAAACATTAGGTATAGTTTGCAGTTTGTATTATATTCAGTATGTCTGATCCTAAAATCTGTGAGGATTTTGCAGCCTCCAGTTCAATACGGACATCTGACTTCTTCTTTTTTTTCTATGTTAGACAACATGAATACAATTCGCTGTCTGCTTCTGTCAACGTCTTTCAGGATGGAAATGGCTACATTGATGAGCAGGAGCTCGACGCTCTGCTACGAGACCTTTACCAGAAGAACAAGAAGGTGAGAGGAGTCTGCGAGAAAGGTTTAGCTCCAACAGCACAGCAAGTGTAATTTGTCACCCTGCCTGAGCGCCATGCTCCCTGTTAATCACTTGAGTTGAGCAGTGGTCAGCTAGCAGAACCTGGCTGTTGGGGTTACACCCAGCTTCCATAGTTGCATCCCTTTTAAATTTACGAACAATCAAAGACAACATTTTATTTCTGTTCTCAAATGACACAAAGAAATGAGTTAAATGACTGTAAAAAGCTTTACATTAGCAAGCAAAAGAGACGTCACATGATTCCTTGTGTGTTTCCATGACACTTTTGTGATACACCTCTATATCGACACGTCTGAAAAACCACCTCATGAGAGCGCCAAAATATGCGTCTCAAATATTTGAGAGGCTTTCTGAAGTTTAGGTGTTTCCATTACCAGTTTTTTAGCGCAACATTTAGGTTTTGCGCAATCCTAGGGGGAATGGAAACGCAGCTAATGGCTCAGAGTTAATAGGCCATGGCAGGCTAATGATTCCACCAATGAGCAGTGAAGCAACCCTACGTGAAAAAAGACTCGACGTCAGCTCACTGCTTGCTTGCTTTCCCTTCACACACACTCAAACTAATTTGCATCTGACGAAACTGACCGAGCGAAGCCTTTGTGGTTTGGCTTGATTCATATTGTGAGTCTTGTCTGTCCTCCAGGAGATAGACGTGAAGAACCTGGCGGGCTACAAGCAGAGCATCATGAGTCTGTCCGACGGAGGGAAGCTCTACCGCGGCGAGCTCGAAATCGTCCTGTGCCGGGAGCCAATCGTCTGATTCGTTTTTCTCTGTCGTTGTTTCTCTTCATTTCCTCTGCCTGCCCACCCTCTTCCCCTGTGACCACGCCCACTTTCAGCTGCCTGGCTGAACATATACCAGGTGCATGTGCCAGACACCCTCCCCTGTCCTCTCATGACCATTTAAGAATGAATGCCAAGCGCACTGTCAGAACACATCAGCCCTTCCCCCCCGCCCCTATGAGTCAAACTGTTTTTTTTTCCTGCTCTGTGACCTCTTGATCCTGACCATGAAACTGTCCGAAACGTTCAGCCTTTCACCTTTGCAGCTCTACCCTCATGTCCTCAACCGTTTCTGACCTCAACCCTGCCCATGCTGTGCCTGAATTGAAACTCCTGACCAAAATTTCAGTCCCCATGGTCCACAAAACCGCTTCACTTTTCCCTCCTCCCCTCCCCGGAGCCTTGACCTTGACCTCATTGATGCTCTCCGTTCCTTTGCTGTTCCAACTTTGCATTAGATACAATATATAAAGAATAAACTGCAGACAGCTGTGTTTGAATTGAATTTAGAGTCTGTGATTGAACTGATACTTGTTTATTTATCCACTTCTTTTGGTCCTCATCGTCATGATATGCTTTTTATTTCTACGTTTGGTTTTGGCTGATACTGTCAATTGAAAATATCAATAAATTGTCCTTAAGATAAAAAAAAAAAAAAAAAAAGAGCTTTGCGTCGTGGGAACCTTATTTTGTGAGGAATATTTCCTGCTGCTTGGCATGCAAATTCCCTCAAAGTTGCATTAACTGATAACTTCCGGCTTATTTATTTTTTATCACAGTTTCCCAGCTTTCCAGCACTCCAGCGTAAGCATAAAACAGATTAACGGAGGCAGCAGCCACAACAAGGGCGAATTTTCAATTCAAAATTAAATTGTGTTTAGACTGAGAGACTAAAACCGTCCTCTGATGTTGATTTGTGTTGTCTGAGCTATTTAACACCAGTTAGAGAAAATGTTTTTTTGACGCTGTGAGAAGCAACGTCTTCCTCTCTGATGTCATACAGACTCAGACACAGTTTTTACGTGCAGCGTGATGTCTCTCTGCTGCTTGCTGCTTATTACTACCTCCAGTTGTGTTTTCAAAATGAAACGAGGCAAAAGAGTCAACACGTCTCTAGAGGTCTTTACGCTTTGAATGCTAGAACTCAGACAGATAGATAGACAGATAGATAGATAGATAGATAGATAGATAGATAGACAGATAGATAGATAGATAGATAGATAGATAGATAGAATACTGTCGTTTTGTTGTTTCTTGCATAAATAACATATAATAACATATCTACACATAATTTTAATACCTTAATACAAAATAGTCATTGACTTGATCTAATGCGATTTTTCAGATCTGATAAATATACATGAATATTAGGAGGAAAAAAATCCCACAAACTGAAGTCTGTTTTCCACATTTCAAACTAAAGTATATTTAATTTGGATATCGTCTGACCTTGCATTTCCTGAAAACATGTTCAGTACAGTAAAATGTTCAGGTAAAATACTCGAGATGAGTAACCATCCATTCATTGAGCCTATCTTTGCTGTCTTGGGGTAAAGGTGGAGTTAACCCTTGGACAAGTCGCCATTTCGCCGCATTCCTAAACTAATGGTCATGTTTTTGGAATATGGAAATGTGGGAATTCCACATTTTCCATTCTCCCATCGTTACTGTTGCTAAGGCAAGCAAGCTTTCACATCCACTGCATTCACACAGCATGGCAACCTGCATTTTATTTTATTTTTTTTTGGTGAAAGACACTACGAAGAAGAAGATACGAAGGAAATTCTATCCAATCTGAATTAATAGTTCAGAGAGAACTACAGAGATTTTATTTCAGCGGCAGATTAGTGTGAACGGGGATGGCATTCAAATTGATGGCTCACCATTCTTATTGCAGTCAAAAGCATAAAAGAACGTTTTTTTCTGCCTCTGGCTCTCTTCATCTGACAAATTTAAACATCAGTGTAAGAAGCATCATTTTACACAAACACTTTGGTATCCATTGTACAAAAAAGTAAAGAAAAACCAAAAACCAAGAGCAACTACACCTTGCTCTCCCCTGTGCCATCTCTCCTGTCAGACTTTCTTTCAACAAACTCAAATCTTTAATTACTGTTTGGAAAATAAGTATATAGATGACTCAGCTGTTGTCCTAAAACTTTCAAAGAGGAAAGAGTGCTTTGAAAAAGGGGCTTCAGGGAATGGGTGCGTTGGTGTGGGAATTCCCCAATACAACTTGCATCATTAAAAGAAGAAGCGGTCTAGACATTTTGTTGGAGTTGCAGTCAAGAGGAGGATGGACAACTGTACTGTGGTGCAGCACAACAGTGCGATAATATGCGGCTTAACACGAGGCCTGTGATCTTCTCTGTGACTTCCACAGTGTTAGGACACACAAGTAAGGAATTCTGTACATGGACCTGTCTCAGCAGAGAAAACACTTTATACAATCTTTGATTAGTGTCGGAGGGAGGGCAGTAGTCTTATCACCTGTTATACATTGTCAGACAAACATTTTTTTCAATGTTGTGAAGAAGACCGCAGGTGACAGTTGAACATGTCAGGGATGAAACAAAAACATAGCTTTCGGTTTTTCATCCTTAAAAGTAAATTGGTAATATTATGAAAAAATTAAGAAGACAAAATGAATGTTTTTGAGCTACAGCTACTATTACTATGCTACTGCAAATACCATTAATAAAAGGAGGAAAAGAATGATAAGGAGGAAAGAATATTTAACTCTCTGTCTCCTGCAGTGCAAAGTGGGTATTGTCTGTCAGCAGTTATAAAGCGTGAGGGTGATTTCTTTTTCTGCTGAGACGTGTATCTTTTGCTGTGTTTTCTGTTCGGCTCTGGCAGACTGAATTTTCTTCAGGACATTAACCAGCGCTGAATATCAAATGATCTCTGGGGTTCCTACAATGGGACATGCACTTATCCATGTTAATGTAAACAATATTAAAATGGAGCAAACTCAATAGATGGATCGCTGAGTAGACAGAATGACCAAAAGAATAGTGTTGGGCGTAATAAAAAAAAAAAAAAAAAAAAAACCTACACGTAATCACCTTCAGCTCATTGTGATAAACCAATGATGAAAATTGAAGGCAGCCAGCTGTGCACAAGGAGGAAGAGAGAGGAGAGTATGAATGTTAGAGGGTAACGGCCATGATTTATTCAGAGATGAAAAGAACCCGAGTGTTTTATTTATGATTTCTTTAAATATAACTCATATGATTTAAATGAGTGATAGAAAATGTATGTGCTAACCTAGTTTCTTGTGTCTTCCCACAAATCCCAGTGCATGCACAGGCTGGATGAAGTCACGTGTGCGCGCATGTATCGCATGCCATGGCAAGGTAACCTGTTTCCGCAGCTGGATTTCAGCTGCTAGGAAATTTAGAATGATAAAAAGGTAACATCAGAAGAAATAAAAAAAAAATAAAAAAAAAAGCCCTCACACCTATTTGATTTGATCTGATTTGATTATTAACAAACTCAAGGTCCAGTTCACAAGAATAAAAAGAAAAAGAAAAAAATATCAGATTTAAAAAAGAAAAGAAAACAAACATCATCCATCCATCATAATAAATACAGATTTATACGTTTTCCAAAATATCATCTTTATCGATAGCAGCAGTTGTAGTTGTAATAGCAGTAGTAAGGTTAGTAGTATTGCTATTATTGGTAAGTGTTTTCCTGATTAACACCAATGCAGCTGCGGAAAACTGTAAAAATGCAACTATAATGAGAATGATAATACACAGTGATGTTTTTTTTTATTTTTGTTGTTGCAAGTCGTAGTGGAAGCACTATAGTGGTAGTAGGAGTATTAAAATAGGACACTTTGTGAAATGGGATATATGGTTACAATAATAGAATGCAAGGGTTTTGGTCGCACTTCCAAATGAGTTGATTGTGGTTGTTACTACAATGATAAATTTGATAAAAGAATGACAACATAAGACATGTTGTTCATTAAGCTTACACACTGCATGGTGCTTTAAAAGGGGGATCTTCAGGGCAAGTTCTGAAATATATTGTTCTGATTATATTCAGTGTCATGATTTCTTTTTGAGAGTTTGGAAACAAAAGCTGTATATAGTGTCGCTTCCAAAATGATGTCCGATATCTTCATGATTGTATTGGACACTGAATTGAATACTTTTCCGACATAAGTTTCCTTTGTGTGAAAATAGGTCTGCGACTCAGGCAGGAAACCAGGGTCATTTGAGACGCAGCACTTCTTCTGACTGTATTGGAAATGCAAAGCACAGGAGTAGCCCAAGAAATGAATACCCTTCACTTGGTTTGATTGTCAATGATCTTTTGCTTCATCCTGTCCCAGTGGCCCCTTAATGTTTATGCCTTTCCACCAAGACGATATAGGATGTTTCAGGAAGAATGTATGAAACAGGATCCCGAATGGATACAGGGTAAGGGGAAGCACTGTGACGTGATCGATATTGCAAGGGTGACTCGACGTGCGACTCAATGTTGACTTACAGCAATCGGTTTGCTGGAATCTATCCCAGCTGTCATGGGGTTGGTCACACCCTGGACAACTCGTCAGTTCATCACAGGTCCACAAAGAAAGAGAGACAACCATTCACACATGCAAACTCACACTCACACCTACGGCCGATTTTGAGTTCCCTATTTGCCTCACGTGCATGTTTAAGGACTTTGTGAGGAAGCCGGAGTACCTGGAGAGAACCCACGCGGACTTAGGGAGAACATGTTCCATTTGTCGGATATTTGTCAATGAAGTCTCTCACAGGGTCAACACTGACAGGAGTCAAAGACTCGATCATTAGAACATTTTTGCAACCTAGTTAAGATAACCAACATACTTAGTTTGACCTAATAATGAAAATGTACATTGTGAATTTTTTTTAAAGCTCATGTTTGGTGGCTTCAGGGGGATTACCTCTGCTTACATGGTTCATTCAACGCACTGCAGGTTAAAACAACAACAGTAATTTTCACAATGGAAAATAAAGGATTAGCCACTTAAAATAGCATAATTGAAAACAACAATTTTAATAAGTATCGTTTTCTGCTCTTCCTGTGGATCAAACCGCCATCTACTGCAAGCTGAACACTGATTGAGGAAATGACCCAGTATTGCACACACTCGCAAAGGCACTATCAGCTCAATATTTGCAGCTAACGTAATGTATTTATAAATGGTGGCAGTGAAGCCAAATTCCAAATTAACCGACCCAAAGTAGACCAGGGAGATCTGCTGCTCCCACGCAAGAGAAGCTTTAGTGAAATCTGGAGGGAGGAGGCTGCCAGAGGAACCATCTGCTGTGACTGTATAAGCTCCATTGGCAGTGCTGTCACCCTTATCTCTGAAGTCATCTTGACATCAATATTGGAAAACCAAAGCTCCTGTACAACAGTGACTCCGTAGCGAGTGACATCACCAAAGCCTACCAGAAATAACATTTGTCCAGTGAAATAAATCAATGCTATTGATGTGTATCATATTTGCTTGTACCTTAACATTGAACATATGGTTTGTATTTTTTTAGATTTTTTTTTAAAAATATAATATAATAATAATATATATATATATATAAATAATATATATATATATATAACATATATATGTATATACACACACATATATATATATATATATATATATATATATATATATATATATATGTATAATAGTGTATATATAGTATGTTATGATATTAGTATAATATACTAAGTTATTCTTTTAGCACGATAAAAAATAAAAAAAATCAAGGTAACTATTACACAAGCCATTTTTTTAAGGAAGCCGGGTATGGACAACGTGATTAGGGTGACAGGTCGTGTCTTCCAAAATAAAACAGCTGAGAGAAAGGTGGACGAGGTAACCAGGTTTGGGTGCGCAGGCCACCGTAGTAAATGGGTAATGGCTGCAATCTGAAATGCAACCACTTGATAGCGCTGTTTCTTCTTTAAAATCTCAAAACATTACACACTCAACCTTACATAGAAAAATGAAATCGTCTCGTCGTAAAAACGAAGATTACGCATCCCGTATTGAGCTGAAATTGTACCGTAATTTCGTAGGAATCAAACATAACATATGTACATATGTAGACTTGTATATATTTTTTATATTTAGGTTGTTTTTTTTTTTTTTTAGGTGTATGTGCACATTTAACGAATACTTGCATACATATATATTTTTATTTTATTTTATTTATATATACTATGTAGACATGTATATATATATATCCTTATTTTACTCCACCAAGTTGCACACTGTTTATAGTTTATTTATACTTCCGGTTGCACATTGTTTACCCTTACTTTTTACTTTTTACTTATTCTGTAGCTTGTTTTTTTGTTTTGTTTTTTTAACCTAAGTAGTGGAATAGAGGGGGGGGGGGAGTCAAATTCCTTGTTTGGCATGTACAAACTTGGTCAATAAAGCTGATTCTGATTCTGATTCTGATACAATCAATGGAATCAATGACCGACAGGGCGCTTTATATGAACCTTTACGGTAATGTCATTGCCAGACTACAGTACACAATTTATGGTGTGTGCGTGGCGTTGTGTGTTAACCGACCAAAAGACTTGAGCGCACACGTGTGTTTACACAGCCATATTTTTTTTTTTTTATAGAGTTAGTTTAGACGTTTTGTAAGAATCCGTCTCGGCGCTGTGTTTGTTCTTGGTCAAAATCCAATCCCGCAAACTAACGCGATAGCTGACATATAATCCACGTTTGTCCTGCTGCACTGACTGTTCCAAGGCACCTACACAGGACAGGGAGCAGCTGCAAACATGAGCGGTTTGGTACATTTCAAGAAGTGTGGCTCTGTGTTAGTGACAGGAGCCAGCCGAGGGCTCGGACTGCAGATGGTCGAAACACTGGCGAGTGGTGATTTTTCACCCGGCAAGATTTTCGCCACAGCCAGAAAGCCGGCGGAGGCTGAGGTAAACACCGACCGATATGCGCAGCTAAAAAGCGAACCACTGGGCCTGCCTTTGCACGTAAAGTTAACTTCCGTCCGAAACAGTTTTCTTTTTCTCGTTTCTAAAAAAAAACAAACAAACAAAACATTGTTTGAATTTAACTGACCGTTTATGTTTATATTTATGTGAAGTTTACATGGGGACTCGTTTCTTCGAACGCCTTGCTAGTAGTATTTAGCATCGGCAGAGGGCGCCATTTCTCCCGTTACATAAAATATGAACATAATACATTTCCGTGTCTCGTCTTTGACTCCTAGAAACTCCAGCAACTGGTCCAGAAGTATCCCAACATTCATTTAATCACTTTAGGTGAGCATGTTAAAAGTGGTGTATGTGAACTTATAACACTGTTCCAGTTAACAATACAGTAATTCTACATTAAATAAGTATTTTTCAGTGGAGTATCAATGCAAAGTCTTGACACTCATGGTACTCACACACTCATGTGGATGAATTCTTAAATTTTCTACTTGAGAAATGAAAGTACAGTTTATCAGACAGAAAAAAAAATACTCATCAGTCTTTGCCACTTGCCACTTTAAATTGTGGAAATTATGTAATGACTGTTTATAGCATTGTAATTTCTTTGACTGAAGACTGTTGTATTTATCAACATGTGTTCATTTTACTTTGCTGTGTAAGATACAGGACTCCTGCTATTTAATGTTAAGAGAACATTTTTCTGTAATTTTGCTTTCCTTGTTTTGTATCATTATTCCTTCCTTCTTTGTTATCCCTCATTGGTAAACTGTATTTACATGTCTCAACATCAGATGTGGTGAACGAGGGGAGCATAAAGAAGGCTGTAGATGAGGTGGGAAAACTGGTGCAAGAAGAGGGTCTGAACTGCCTGATCAACAATGCTGCGATCCATTTGCCAGCTACCTTTCCCAATGTCACGGCAGAGAAGCTAATGGAAACCCTCCGCACTAACACAGTCGCTCCTCTAATGATCAGCCAGGTAATATTTGTTCTTCTCCTGAATGCAGATTTTGTATCAGTGTATCAGTGTGGGTCAGTTCTGCGTGCAAGTGATAGCTAAAACATCGAAGACGGGTTACCTTAACGTAACCTGCAACCATTTAGGGTTCATATAATTGTGCTACATGTTTAAAAGGAAGATAATCTTAACCCCAGTTTAATAAATAACTGTAAAATAAAGATCAAACCACGTTTTTTTGAAATCCTTAATTCCATTCCTTGTTTGTATAAATTAAATAGTTGTTGAGTTGAAGGTCTGCCTTTTTTTTTAGAGAGCTGAAGAATCAAGTCACGATCAGTTTCCATGAATGTACTCTTTATCAGGATGGGTTTGATTTAGAATCTAGATCATGCCATTGTGTTTTTGATCCATTGATTTAAAGGCTCACTTTCAGTGTTTAAAAATGACATTTATTCTCAACACGTTACTGCCATTTGGCCTTATTGTTAATGCCCATGGTGGACAAATAACACAGGTTAAAGGTTTGACTAAAGTGTATCATTGATTAATAATTAACCATTCATCAAAGAAATCACAAAACGAGACATGAAAGCAGACTGACGACAATTTATTGTTTCTTCTGGTTTTGGCTCTAACGTGTTTTCTCTTTTTTGTGTGTGTGTGTGTGTGTGTGTGTGTGTGTGTCCGTTAGGCCTTCCTGCCACTGTTGCAGCGAGCTGCATCTCGAGGAGGTGCAGGTGGTCCAGGAGGCATGAGCATCCAGAGGGCAGCCATAATAAACATATCCTCAATACTGGGATCTATGCAGCAAAACTTTGAGGATTTAGGCAAACACTTCAGACCCTATATGATTTCCAAGGTATTGTTTCTCTGGGGGAGAAAGAGGAGAAAATGTGTTATTGGAGAATGTCTTTATTCTGATAGTGTCCTTGTCAGTATGTGATGCAAGTTGTTTACCCATACATCTTTAGTGGAGACCCAAACATCCATCAGACATGAGTCTGTACATTCAGTTATACATGACGAAGGGAATCTATGATGAAATGTGAAAGTTACGGTAGATGTTTTACGCTCCACTCTGCTCTCACACGTTCCCTGTTGCCACTTTTTCACCTGCTTTCTCAGGCTGGGCTGAATATGTCGACTCGTTTCATGGCCGTGGACCTACAGTCTGATGGGATTCTCTGTATGATGTTGCACCCTGGCTGGGTCCGCACTGACATGGGAGGGCCTGAGGTATGGGAAATGTTTATTGCAGTTAATGAATTGTTACTTAAAAGCAAGAAAAAAAACACATCTTTTGCCAAAATAGCTCAACTGCTATGAAGGCATAAAGCAAAAAAAATTGATAATCAGTTTGATTCTAATGGGAATTGTTTTTTGTCATTAAATAACAGAGACTGTTTTCTGAATTTTTTTATTTTCTTATCATTTTTTTTTGCTTCTCATTGTCCAGGCCCCTTTGAGCTCAGAGGAGAGCGTTGTCGGTGTCTTGTCTGTGATTGGTGGATTGACTGAAAAGGATCATGGGTCTTTTTTGGACTATACAGGAGCGACGGTCCCTTGGTAACCTTGTGTGGGAAACCAAAAGTTGAAAAGCAGAACAAAATAAAGGGGTGCGCAGGGTTCACAAGCAACAGACCGTTAATTAAGTTCACTCCAAGGTCTTTTACAAATGAAAAGTGTGCCTTTTACTGTCACAGCACTGACATTGCTGTGTTGCAGTGGATGCAAGCTATTTCTCAGGAATGCAACTTAAAGCAGTATTCTTCAGTTTTAGGGTCTTTTACACACTTTGTAGCTATTTTACAGGCCAATAATTTTAAGAATTTGACGTTTTTTAAAAAAAAAAAAATCCTCTTTGATACCGTTGTCAAGCAATGTACAAAAGGTTGACTTTGAAATGTTGACGGTGAAAATGTAAAATTTTAAGAAAAAAAATGTTGGGTGGAGGATTGGGTGAGTGGGTGGGCTTGACTGTAAATCAGTGGTACGGATGCATGTCACATTTGTTTGTACCACAACTTTGAACACTTGATTTGTATTTTTTTTTCCAACACGCCTGAATAATTAAGTATGATAATATACTGAATAATATAAGTAGTTTAAAAATGAGGCGGGCACGCAAACATCTGGGTTCCACTGTCATATCTGGTCATATCCCCTGAAAAAATTAAATCATCTTGTATTTAAAACAAAGGTTGTGTGCCCCTTATTGAGGTGAAATTGTGCCGTTTCTCCGTAAGAATAAAAAAATAATCGGTCAAATGTCATTGGAATGAGTGAACGGCAGGGAGCTTTATATGAACATTTACGGTAATGTCATTGCCAGCCCATTCAGATCTTAATGCCATGCAAGTCTATGGGGTCAAAAGTCAACTTTGTCCTAGAGACATGGGGCCACCTCAAATTTGGGGCTTCTAGCATGAAAGATTTTCTTCCTCCAAGGTGGGGCGTGACAGAGAAAGTTTGAGAACCACTGTCTTACACAGTCTTTGGTGGGTACGTGTGGTGGTTGACTGTGGTCAAGCCAACCAACAGTTCGACAAAAGCGGTCGAGCCAGCAGACACTCGCTTTTTACCGGCTCCTTGTACCAGGTATTACGGTAATCACAGAGCACAATGGGGTATGCAATATGAGGAATTTCTCCAGAATATTAATCTGAAATCCAGTCCAGTGCAACCACAAAGTGCCAATTTTTGGATGAACTTTATTTTGAAATGTTACATGAGAATTTTCTGAAATTGGGTGTGGAGCATCCTGGGCTGGTGCACTGCCAGCTGCAGTGGAATCATTGAGTGACAATGAGAAATATTTCAGAAATATTTAACAACATTCCAGTGCAGACACGCTTCTCTCCGCTATTGTGCGAAGCAGTTACCAAGTAGAGCAAGTAGAAATCGGGTGTATGCCGGCTCGACCGCTTTTGTCGAACTGATGGTTGGCTTGACCGCAGTTGTGGTTGCGTGTTAGTGACAGGAGCTAGCCGAGGGCTCGGACTGCAGATGGTCGAAACACTGGCGAGTGGTGATTTTTCACCCGGCAAGATTTTGGCCACAGCCAGAAAGCCGGCGAAGGCTGAGGTAAACACCGACGGATTGTAGGCAGCTGAGAAGCGAACCATTAGGCTTTGTAAAGTCATCTTCTGTCCCAAACTTTTTCTTGGTTGTTTCGCAAAATAATACACTTTAGTGTCCTGTCTATGACTCCTAGAAACTGTTCTGAGACTGGATTCAGGGTTCTGAGAGGTGTCAAACAAAGAGCACTATTATCACCAGTCTTAAGACTGTGTGAATTGTTCTCCACGTTATTCTTTTTTTCTTTAACAGTCATAAAAGTGTGGGTCCTTAAGTGTTTGTTCCAATAAAAGCAATTAACCAATAACAATCCAGAGGCTGTTCTTACTTTCACATAAGCTGTATGTTTCTCAATCAATGTGAGGTTAACTTAAAAGTATTTCCTGATTTTAAAAAAGGGAAGTTAGGTGTAGACTTACATTTTTTTTCTTCCTCATTGTTCTAATTGTTCTTCTCTGCCAACAAGGAAGGTTTCCTACTTGTGCTTCTCAAATAGCAAGATGCGTAAACATCGACAACTACGAACTGAAAAAGCAGTTAAAAAAATAACTGGATAGTAAACATTCAGATGACACCACCGAGCAGAACAAGGAGGTTTCTAATCACCATCTTCAATCAACATACGACCCCGGGCAAAGCAAATAATTAAGAGTTGAGGCTTCCAGAAGTGAAATCTTGCATAGTTGTTGAATTGCACAATGACTGAAAAGGACGCAAGGCAAGAAGGGCAAAGAGGAAGATCTGGGCAACAAGTCATCCGAAATGTTACCATAAGTCGTTCAACCGGTTTGGTCAGAGCAGAGAGGAAGTTGCACAGTGTTTTCTATTACTGAGGAGCCCTCAGTGAGGACTCACTAAAGCAAGTGGAACAGCACTGAGGTAAACATGCTCTTTTAGCCTTTTTCATACATAGTGCACTTTCGATTTGGTGACTTTTATCCCTTCTGCTTTGTTGGTGTAGAAGGACGCCCAAGATCTGTAATACTAAGCTCATTTGCTCCCTCGTAACAGAGCCTTTATCATCCAAGTCTACTTGCAATGCATTGCATGAAATTGAAATATAAGTTTTGCTAATTTTGCTTATTGTGTACATTTCAAGCACCCTCATGTTTGTGTAGGGGTGAGACTGGGTTAGATCAAGAACTGACAGACTGACTACGACATCTGCAGCATCTTTCTTGTGTCGTACTCCACAGAGACAGCTTCCAAAGGCATTGTTAGTAAAAATCAGGCCTCCGTACTTCTTCTTTCTATTTGTTTGTTTTTGATGATGTCAATGTTAATACAGCCTACAGTATTGTGCTAAGTAAAGTTATGTCATTAGGGCCTAATAGCCTGGACAAATGCCAAACTGTGTTGTCGCCAGCACACCAGTTAGACAGACATTTTGAAGAAAGGAAATCTCCAGGGTGCAACCCCGCCTTGACCCACAGACAGCTTGGACGGGCACAAGCATCCCTCGCGAGCCTGAGTGCAGGACAAGTGAGTTTAGTAAATAGATAGAGGAATGTTTCCAGGAAATGTAGTCCCTTTTTGAAACTGCGTCATATAAAAGGAACACAAGCCACAAATTAAAAAAAATGAATGATTTTGATGATTGACTGCATTAACAGTAGCCATCTGCAGTCAAGGTTGTACTAAAAGCTGCTTTTGAATTTTGTTTAAGGTTTTGTAAAAGTGGGAACTTAGATAAAACTATAACCTATATATATATATATATAGATTCTTCCAATTCATTTTAGGGATGCACAAGTTTTCACACGCACAAAACCTAAGTAGGTCAAATCCCTTAATGTCTGCTAAATTTCTAGTTTACAGTTTGAATTGATTTATTTTTGTTGGGGTTTATAACCCAAACTTTCCACTTCTATCTTACAGTATTTTGGAGGAAAGCTTTCACATGAGATAATGGATAATATGAAACTCTTTTCCATTAAATGACACCTCTAATTGTTGTTGGTTGGGTCAGTTTGAATTACCTGGTTTCACGTTTGTTTTCACGAAAATAGAATCATCCTGAACAGCTAATGATATGTCTATTATCATCAGAACAGAACTTTCTTTGGAGATGAAATGGCAAATTAGCCATGAGTATCTGGGTTGGATGTTTTTCCATCCTTGCATCAGCAGTTTTACCCTTACATTGTTTTTTTTTTGTCACCCAAGCCATGTAAAAGCAAACAGTCATGCCACAACTGATGGACAAATCAGCACCAGTGGTGCCTTGGTTGGGTGCTCCAGACCTCAGGCTGCAATTTTCTGAAAGGATGCAGTACCTCACCCTGGGAATCTCAGTTGTTCTGCTTCTGCTGGCACTGGGCATCCTGGCATGGCAGGCCTACCGATACTGCGCAAACACTACATACACCAATAAAGGCATGGGTTGGAATTTAAATCACATACAAAGCTGTACCGCAGGAATTGACACTATTTTTTCACTAGAGAGACAATTATTAACACCGCCTTATTTTCACTGTAGCAAACAGTAACTTTCTACAGGACCAAAAGTCAGGAACAGAAGTTTCATATGCCAGAGGACCACAGGTAAATTATGATCATGTCTGTCTGTCTGTTCACACCAAAAAGTTTTATTTTATTTAACACAACAATAATCAATGATCAAATTAAACCTTCCTTTCTCCACCCAACCATATGATTGAATAGTGCTGTGTGGAATGTATTCAAACTGCAAAATGCGACTGGAATAACGATGCACCAAAAATCCAGAGACAAAAATAAAGATAAATCATAAAATAGGAGGGCTAGTAGAAATAAACCATTCAACAATTCACAGTCCAACCTCCTGTCCTGGGCATGACTTTTTTGATCCATTTATAATCTGTTAAACATCCACGCATCCATAAGGAAAAACATTTCACAGTACCATTTAACTGTAAACCAATTTAAAAGGAAACTAAGGCAATCTTAAACATAAACAACTTGGGGCAAATCCCAAGAACAATGTTTGTCTTTGACCGACATCACAAAACAATTTAATAATGACTCTAATAATAAAGATGTGTGTCCCTGTGTGTACCAATACACATTCAATTACGTTGTATGTATGTGAAAGTGCATGTGTTTGTATAAATGTGCATATATTTGTGCGTGTACTTGCAAATTGTACAAATTTGCGCTTGTGTGTTTATGTGCAATAGTACCATAGTTGCGGAAATCTATGTGTGTGTGTGTGTACGTCAATGTAGTTGCGTATGTGTGTATGTACGTGCTCAGGAGCCAAATAATACGGAAAAAAAATCTGTCTGCATGACTTAGGCTAGCATCAATTAAACTTGAATTATCCTTGACAGCCTATACTCCTAAGACAATATAGGTCAGTGTATAGGAAAAGTTGAGGGCATCTCAAGTTCTTCTAAAGATACACCATTGGTATAGCTGAATATGTTGGTATTGGTATTGCTGAATAGGCTTCCTGATTATCTTAACAAGTTATTTATTTATGCCTTGACACTCCCAGGTCTGCAAGTTGAGTCACTGTCTGTCCCAGGGCCTTGTTCCCCCTTCAAGTTTTAACCAGACAGGCATTACAAAGGTAGGGGACGTTACTTCTTACCTGCTGCATCTGGACAGGTAGAGGTTCAAGTTTAGGTTAAGCTGTTCTTTTCCATATGAAAAGTGGTTCAATTTCGTCTGTGCGCTGGAAGAAAAGCAAATACATTTTCAAAACTGATATGCCTCCTTCCACCAGGTGTATGGATCCCTTCGTTTTTCCATCTACTATGAGGAGACACATTCTCAGTTGGTCGTCAGTGTGTTGCAGGCGGAAGGTCTGGTGGAAAACAATCTCCAGGCATTTGTTAAAATAATTCTTCTGTGGCCAACTGCCAAGAGTGTGGAAATTAAAGACAGAGTAAATAAAAAGGTAATTCTTTGAAATAACAGTTTCTAGAAAATAATAATAACATCTGATGGATTTCCCCCCTTCTTTCTGTGGTTGCTAACTGTTGTTGGGGTATTTATAGGATGGAGAGACTGAACCTGTCCTGTGGGCAGTACTGCATCAGTGGCAGACTCACATTGTAAAAGGTAGCCACAACCTTCTATTTGGAGACCAGTTCAGCTGTATTCTGCAAGAAAATGAGGACTTTCATCATATCAGCCTCAAGATGGAGGTTGTGACCATGCCTCCATTTTTAAATATTTATCTGTGGAAAAATTAAAACATCAAGTAAGCCAGGTAAGAGCTTTATGGAAAGTTTTAATGCTTTCGTGAATTTGTCTCTGTGCATCTCAGGTGAGGGACTTTGATAATTTCTCCAGACAAACGGTGTTGGGAGAGGTGCGTATTCCTCTTGAACAGCTCAATATCTCATACCCTATTGAGATGCTCAAAGATCTACAGCCACCCCAGAAGGTATGGTTACCATTACATTGCTTCCGGTTCTTACTTTGCAAATCTTCCCAACAGGCAATAAACAACCTTTCATGATTTTATTATCAAAAAAAAAAAAAAGTATAATCATTCTTCACATTCGTTGACTTGTGATGGGGAGAATTTCACCCCTGCCTCTGACATCATGGGATCATGGGGGCATCTGGCTTCATGTAGGACTACAAAGCTACTGCCTATTTAAAGTGAAGCTTCTTGTTCTGATGAGAGGGTGCTGGGCTAAACTACACCAGCCTGGCATGCTGTTTAAATGTCAGGATGGCTTTCTTCCCATTACAAATCAATGGTTGGAGAAAAAAAAAAGTACTTAAACTATCATGAACTATCATGGCTGAAAGAATGTACAATGTTATCTATTAGTGATTTATACTTTTTAGGCCATACTGAATGTTAGTAACTTTTTTTGTTGTGTATATATATATATACACACATATATATTATAAAAAGCTTTTCATCAATGTACACAGGATCTTGTGGGACAAGTGCTTCTCTCTTTAAAGTTCCTTCCCACCTCTCAAAGGCTTGAGATTGGAGTGCTGAAGGTCAGAACTCCCCGACTGGAAAATGTTCAGATGCAGGTACTCATCAAAAGTTTAATTAAAAAAAAAAAAAAAAAAAAAAAAAACTTTCTTATGATTGTAAATGTAAAACACATTACATCGCATGTGGCTAATTTTGTGGTGTTTGTTTGTTTTCCAGCCTTGTTTGTCAAAATCAGAGTGCAGTGCAATCAGTGCAAATTAAGATCTCAAAAAACTTCAACAGTGGCCCAGAGCCTCATGACCGTGTTCAATGATGTCCTCCTGTTTCCACTGCAAGAATTGCCACTGCAGGAGTGTAAGATTGTAGTCTCTGTGTACAATACATATATGACAAAGAGACCAACCAGATACCTTGTTGGACAGTTTACTGTAGGAAGAGATGATCATTTTGAAGATGAACACTGGCGCTTGATGATGCACTCAATACGCCAACCGGTAGCAAGATGGCACGGCTTGCTGATCTAACTGACTATAACTGAGTCCTTGCCTTCTTGTACTTGTGATACGTCTAGGAGTCTAGGAGAGGCCATTATTTCACTTTCAGAAAATAAACTTTAGTTGGTACCATACCCAACAATGTCTTAATGTTAACTTGACTTAACTTAACAACAGCCTGTTGTGTGCATCGGTTGTCTTAGGTCTCGCCGTAGCTGTTTCAGCCGTTTGTTTCTACAGGTGTTGCTTGTTATGGTTGTTATGTCATCTCTTGTCTGTTTTTTCATGTCATGTTATTTTTTCCCTTTGAGGACACCCTTCGCGTAATTTTTGTTTATTATTCAAAATAAACAGTTTTCAGTTAATCTCACGCATTGGCCTGCTTACTATATAGAATGAGACAGTAGATGGCAGTATAATACCATTAAAATACAGAACCGACCGAGACGAAAATGTGAAGTAATGCACCTCAGTTGCAAGGGCGCGCGTGTTGACGTTGAAACGGGTGAAGTCAAGTGTCAGTCGTGACGTGCAACGATGGAAGAGCATCAGCAAGGTTTAAAGGGAAGGTCTACAAAACAGTGGTAAGTAGTAGTGGTAGCAGTTTACCAATGTGGCCCAGAGCATCAGCAGCAGAATTAAGTTGTGAATGCTGACGGTCGAACGTTATTACGAGCCTAAGCATTTAAGGCATTTTATATAAGTTACAGTTGCATTTATGTGTGTGAACATATATGGGACGGAATGTTGTAGCAGTTGTAGCATTATTGCATATACTAAGCTAGCGCGCCAATTCCAATTATGTAGCTCGTTAGCATCCTGTCACGTGCGTCACTTGAGCGTCGTAGTTCGTCTTGATTATTTTCTAGTCCAATTTATTATTGATTACTCGTGTTGCTTGTCAAATACAATACATGCAACTTGCATAGCAGAACGTAAATGGAAATAAAGTTATAAGAAGTTGGATGTTGGAAGGTAATCTTCTAACATAACATCTAACATCTAGAAACGAGCAAGTCTCAATCAAGTCTGAATTAGGAAAGCCAAAAACTTGCATAAATATTTAATTTGTGTTCTTACTTCTATATATACATTGACTTGTAGAGGCCAAATATAAGTTCTATTATAATTGTAATGTCTGAATAATGATATGTTTTTGTGTGCGTGTGGTGAAAATAAGACACACAAACCATTATTCTCTGAGGACTCTCTAATTTGAAACGCTGTTGCACATCTGCTAACCCAAACTGGGAGGAGACCACACTATTCACCAGTCGGAGCACCTTTACATTGACTTGTAGTTATATTATTATCCTCACCTCCCATTTATCCCCATGAGGCAAGACCCTTCCATCCTCCCTGATTTTGAATTTGTTTTACAAATCAACTACTGATTATTACAAATACAACATGTTTGCTCTATTGTTATATGTGGTGCTCAGGTGTTATATGTACATTTTTGTCCTGTGTCCTCCTTGACTTTTCTGGGATCACAACTAAAGACAGAGCTCCAATCTGGTCTTGGCTTTATTGCTTATCTGAAATGTCACCCGTTTTGGGTCTTGATCAGCACTCTTAGATGTCAAAGGCCATATTTTTGGAATTGCTATGCTGAAAAGGAACAGGAAATGTAAGAAAACTTTTATTTTTATTTCTTTTTCTTTTTCCATAAATTGTCTTGTTATTTTAATCAAGACTGGGAACCTCTAATGTGAAGAAATAAGGTACTATGGACAATGGTTTTGGTAGATGATTGAACTTTATTGTTTGCGTCATATCATATTATATGATTTAACACAGTAAAACTCTTGAGGTGCTTTACTCAGCTGCTTCCTTTCCCTGCAAAAAAGAGTAAATGGTTTGAGGTTGATTTTAAGTACATTGTGGCAGCAATCATTTCAAACATTTATTTTATATCACTCCAATATTGGGGTGCTCAATGTATTTAATGTTATGCTTCCCATAGAATCTTATATTACCACTCAAAGAACCACATTCACTATTTTGATATTAATTTTCTAGTCGATTTGCATGTTACCTTGCCGTCGCGGGTCTTAGCCCTCAGCTTGTTGACCTGGGACTCTGCAATGTCGGCGCGCTCCTCGGCCTCCTCCAGTTCATGCTGAATCTTCCTGCACTTGGACAGGTGAACATTGGCCTGCTCCTCCTGAAATACCACAAAGAAATTTAAAGATGTGTTAGACCACAATGACCAGAGTGACATGGATAGATCAGAAATTTTCAGGAGTGACCAATGATTTCTTACCGCTTCCTCAGCCTGTCTCTTGTAGGCCTTCACCTTGAGCTGCAACTTGTCAACCAGATCCTGCAGCCTGGCAACATTTTTCTTGTCCTCCTCAGTCTGAAGGGGGAAGTATAGAATTTGTTGTTTGAATAAGAAGACTGAATCTTATTTTGATGAACTCGAGAAATTCCATGGTCACAACACTCGTACCTGATATGTGAGTTCCTTCACCCTCCTCTCATATTTGCGGACGCCCTTGACTGCATCACCTCCACGTCTCTGCTCGCCCTCAACTTCTGCCTCCAACTCACGCACCTTTATATTACACATTTAAGCAATTCAATTAGAATTGAGTTGCAGAGTGTCTTGCTTGTTTCTTGTATTATCTGTGGCTTCCAAACACTCCACAGAGTCAACTCACCCTGATTCCAGTTTCTGAAGCTGCTTCTTGCCACCCTTCATGGCCAGGTTCTCAGCTTCATCAAGACGATGCTGCAGGTCCTTAACAGCAACCTCCAAGTTCTTCTTCATTCTCTCCAGATGAGCACTGGTGTCCTGCTCCTTCTTCAGCTCCTCAGCCATCATAGCAGCCTGTGAGAGGAAACATAAATGTTCACACAGCTTCCGCATCTCATTTTACAATAATGAGCAAAGAGTGGGTGAAAACCTACATCAGTAATGGCCTTCTTGGCTTTCTCCTCTGCATTTCTGGCTTCCTGAACAGTGTCATCCACTTCACTCTGGATCTGGACGAAGTCAGCCTCAAGCTTCTTCTTTGTGTTCATCAGGCTTGTGTTCTAGGTAGCAAAATACAAAGTGACTTCAGGAATCACATTTTTCAATTCTCATTTGCTGTAAGAATTTGTCTTTTGAACTATTTTGATAGAGTATTGTTTAAGTACCTGAGAGTGCAGGAGTCCAACACGCTCACTGGCATCCACCAGCTCCTGCTCAGCAATTTTGCGGCTTCTCTCTGTCTGTTCCAGAGCAGCTCTGAGTTCCTCAATTTCAGCCACCATGAGACCATTTCTGCGCTCCACCATGGCAGCCTGTTCCTTGACGTCATCCTGGGCTCTAACAGCATCATCAAGGTGCAATTGTGCATCCTTTGGGACAGCGGATCAACAATTAAATGACATAGATACCAAAATCAAGTATCAAGTAATCAACAATTGTATTTTCACTGTACCTTGAGCTGTGCCTGGACATTCCTCAGCTGCTTCTGGGACTCAGAAGCCTGGCGGTTGGCATGGCTCAACTGAATCTCCATCTCGTTCAGGTCTCCCTCCATCTTCTTCTTGACTCTCAGGGCATCATTTCTGCTTCTGACCTCAGAGTCCAGAGTGCCCTGCATGGAGTCAGTAATTCTCTGGCTGTTCCTCTTGATCTGCTCCATCTCCTCATCTTTCTCTGCCAGCTTCCTGTCCACCTCGCTCTTAATTTGGTTAAGCTCCAGCTGGACACGCAGAATCTTGGACTCTTCATGTTCAAGAGTTCCCTGAGCACAACAAAATATACATCTATTACTTGTTGCCCAATGATCTCAAAGAATATTAATGCTATAGAGAAAAGTATCTTGCCATGAACATACCTCAGCTTCTTCAAGGGCTGTCTGGATTTCGGACTTCTCTGTCTCCACCTGCTTCTTGGCCTTCTCCAGTTCATGGATGCTCTTACCAGTCTCACCAATCTGTTCAGTCAGATCTGAGATTTCCTCTGCAGAGAAATATGTGTGTTCCAGTAGTTAAGCTCCAGAGTGGAACACATCTGGGTGCAGGAGTCCAACACGCATTAATTACAAAGGAAACATATTGTAATCTCACGTTGGAGGTTCTTGTTTTCACGCTTCATGGTCTCCAGATGATCCAGAGCCTCCTCATAGGAGTTCTTCATCTTGAACAGCTCAGTGCCAAGAGAGCGAGCCTCCTTCTGGGCTCCCTCAAGCTCAGCCTGACCCTCCTCGTATTTCTGCTTCCACTCTGCCAGCACCTGATTAAATCAAATAATACAAAGCAGTTGAGAGGTAAGCTAAATGTTGTGTGAGAAGCTCAGTGCTTTAATGTCAACGGGACTACCTTGTCAAAGTTCCTCTGCTTCTTGTCCAGATTGGCAGCCAGTCCATTGGCTCTCTCCACATCAATCATGAGGTCTTCCACCTCACTCTGGAGCCTCTGTTTGGTCTTCTCAAGGGAGGCACACTTGGAGTTCACTGCCTCAATCTGTTCCTCAGCGTCCTGAAGGCGCTGTGCCAGCTTCTTCCTGTTGGAAAGCGATACAATTTGCATTTGAATCTTTGTGTTTTGAAATGAGATTATTACATTTTTAAGGGTGTCTTGTGAAATAGATGGGAAATGCAATTATTGCTTCAAGACATTTGCTGTCAAGTGCTACTTACTTGGCTTCCTCAAGCTCCTCAGTGCGCTGGATAGCATCAGTTTCATATTTGGTTCTCCACTGAGCCACCTCACTGTTAGCCTTGGACATGCCTCTCTGGAGCTCAGCCTTGGCCTCCTGCTCCTCTTCAAACTGCTCTCTCAGCAGATCACAGTCATGGCGGGCTGATTGTAGGCCATGGGCAAGAGCGTTCTTGGCCTGTAAAAACAAAAATTGGGGTTCATTTTGCAAAGTGTGAAAAACACAATGCTTATCACTGCATCATCATTTTAATCATGTTCTTACCTTAACCTCCTCTTCAATCTGCCTCTTCAACTCCTCAATTTGCTGTGTGAAGGCCTGTTTGCCTCTGGTCAGCTGGGAGACAAGAGCTTCTTTCTCCTCAATTTGACGACCAAACTCACCTGGGGAGCAGCATGTCAAATACAGTAGGTCAGCCGATGTGCACTCTCTTACTAATACCCATGAGGTCAATCAGGGAAAAGATCTAGATACCGTTTTCTGTCAGGAGACGTGCTTTCTGGCCACTCAGGTCATTGATCTGACGGACATTTTCGTCATTCTTGGTCTTCAGTTCACTCAGTTGGTCCTCAAGAGTGCGGCACAGCTTTTCAAGGTTTCCCTGGTGAGGCAAGAGAGAAGCAGCTCAGCATGTGTTCACTTTCAACATGTTTGTATTGACTTTAAAGATGTTTCTTCAAAACACAACTCAATGCATTGTCTACCTTTGCCTTAGCAACAGCCTCCATGTTGCTGGAGAGGTCATCAATTTCCATTTTGTATTCACTCTTTTCCTTCTCAAGCTTTTGCTTGACACGCTGGAGATTGTCAATCTGCTCTCCCAGCTCAGCAACACTGTCGGCCTGCTTCTTGCGGAGAGCGGCAGCGGTGGCTTCATGCTGCAGAGTGGACTCCTCAAGGTCACGACGGAGCTTCTGGAACTCAGCTTCACGCTTCTTGTTCATCTCAATCTGAGCAGCAGTGGCGCCACCGGCTTCCTCTAGCCTCTCACTGATCTCCTCAAGTTCCCTGGAGAGATCAGCTCTCTGCTTCTCAACCTTGGCACGGGCAGCACGCTCAGCCTCAATCTCTTCCTCCAGCTCCTCAATGCGGGCCTATTGAAGGTAGATAGGTAGTGGGTTTTCTTAGTAAATTGCTGCTTTAAGTTCACAACCTACAACAAATAAACATTTATACAGGGAATGTATAGGACAGCAACTCACCTGAAGCTCCTTGATCTTCTTTTGGAGCTGAGCGCCAAGTGACTGTTCATCTTCAATCTTGCTAAGCAGCTGACTGGTTTCAAAGTCTTTCCTGGAAGGAATAAAGATCAAAAGAGATCAAATACAATGTTAAAAAAAAAAAAAAAGCTACATTAATTTAAACATTGCCATATGAAAACAAAAAACCTTCAAAAAAGCTATTTTACTTTTTCAGTTTTTCCTCAGACTGCTGCTTGTCATTCTCAAGATCCATGATGGATTCCTGGGCCAGTTTAAGGTCACCCTCCAGCTTCCTCTTGGCTCTCTCAAGGTCCATGCGCAGCTTCTTCTCTTGCTCCAAAGAACCCTCAAGCTGAACATTTATAGAAGTTAATTGTTAATTTCACAAAGATTCTTGGAGAGGCATGTTTCAAAGTACATGGGATTTGTGGACTCACATCATCCACTTGCTGCTCAAGCTTGGTCTTGGCCTTGGTCAGAGTGTTGACTTTGTCTTCCTCTGCCTGCAGGTCATCAAGAGTCTGCTGATGGGCCTCCTGAAGGGCTTTCTTTTCCTTGGTGAGCTTGGCAATGCTCTCATCTTGAGAGGCCATCTCTTCAGTCAGGTTCTTCACCTATGGTCCCAACAGGAATATGTTGTTAATACATTGAACTTCAATAAAGTATTGGTGAAGATTTTGTGATGTGATAAAGTTTATAAACCTTGTTCTCTGTGGCATGTTTCTCCTTCTCCACTTTGGCCAAGGTAAGCTCCAGGTCATCAATATCTTTCTTGAGCTCTGAGCATTCATCCTCCAGCTTTCTCTTTTTGGCAGTGAGCTCAGCATTGATTTCCTCTTCATCCTCCAGTCTCTCGGTTGTCTCCTTGAGTTTGGCCTCAAGCTGGATTTTGCTCTTGATGAGTCCTTCACACCTTTCCTCAGCATCAGAGAGATTCTCTGTTTCCTGTTTGAGAAAATAGAAGTTAGCACTATATTGCTGGAAAGTATTAGAAAGATGGCCTTGGGGTAATCTGTACTTACAGAGGCCACTTGCAGCTGCAGATCATTCTTCTCCTGCAGAAGGGACACCATCTTCTCCTCCAGTTCCTTCTTCTTGGCCAGGGCAGTAGCCAAATCTGTTTGCATTTTTCCGTAGTTCTCCTTCATCTGAGCCAACTCCTTCTCAGTTTCAGCACTCTTCAGAAGTGGTTTGATCTTGTAGTACACCTTCATCCATGGCCAGTGCTTGACATTCATGAATGAGCGGACGTTGTACTGAATGGTAAAGATGGCCTCCCTGTGGAAAGACATTGTTATATAAAAAAAAGTATCTATTTGCTTTTGTTGTGTTTGAGCTAACAATTACAAATTATTCCTTTCAACTTGCCTTCTCTCCATCATCTTCACAAACTCCTTCCTCATGAGGAAACCACGGCAACGTGCCTGTGTCATTGTGACCAGAGCAGCCAACTTTTCATCTCTCATCTCCTCAAGGGTACCCAGGAGACCAGCCTTGAAGAACACCTGGAAAACACAGGAAATGTAAGAAAAATCAGATATTCTTTTCATATTGCCATAATTGCCTTATATAAATCGGCCTGTAAGGCTTGTAGTCAAATATATTACGAACGAAGAATGGGAGGTGTAATTTGGCTGAAAACATATGAAATATGATTTAGATTATATATTCAGTTGCATACCTTGGTGTGACCAAATCTGTACTGATCGTGATCAACGTCAATGGACCCAAGCAGCTTCTCTGAAGCCTTCTTGTTGTCAATGAACTGTCCCTCAGGGATGACACTGGCATTCAGCACCTTGTATCTTTTAGAGTGGAGCCACTGATTAGTAGATGGATTTCAAAGCATGTCAACCAAAGTTTTGTCAATGTTTCAATTGATACCTCTGCTTGAAGTCAGCATAAAGAATTCTGCTGGGGAAACCTTTTCTGCAGATTCTGATACCCTCAAGTACACCGTTACACCTGAGCTGGTGGATGACCAGGAAGTTCTCCATCAGACCTGTTCAAAAGAGATTTTGTTACTCTGCGATCAATGTATTAGGCTATTTTAAGACAACACAGAGCAGTAACTAAGTTAACCAAAACAACATTGATGCTTTTATAGACAAAGGATGCTGTCTTTATACCTGGAGTCTTAGACTCATTGGGAATCAGACAACGCACAAAGTGAGGGTGTGTGCTCCTCAAGTTTGTCATCAGCTTGCCCAAGTTCTCCTGTGGATCCAGAAAGACTTGTCATGTCATGGAATGTAAAACGGTAGTGATTTCTGAGTGAAAATATTTGCCGTTATAAGTCTTACCCTGAACTGTGAAGACACAGTCTGCATAGAGCCACCCTTCTTCTTGCCTCCCTTCTTGCCGCCGGTCTCTAAAAGGTATTTTACAGTATGATTAAGAATGTGTAATAGAATTCAGAATGTTACCTCAATTTTGGTCAGCCAACTGTAGTAATTAGTATGACAGTTATCATACCCTCAACAACAGGTGGGTACAGGATAGGCAGCAGTTTAACTGAGGACTTCTGGTACAGCTGCACAACAGACTCATTCAGTGGGTCCTTGTTCTTGTCCAGCCAGCCAGAGATGTTGTAGTCCACAGTACCAGCATAGTGCACCAGAGAGAAGTGGGCCTCAGCCTTGCCCTTGGCTGGCTTGGGCTTCTCAAATGCTTTGGTCTTTCCAAGATGCTGATCATACAGTTTGTTCTTGAAGGATGTATCAGTGGCCTTGGGGAACATGCACTCCTCTTCAAGGATGGAGAAGATGCCCATGGGCTAATGGAAAAACACAAGAAAAGGAAAGTATGAAAGTCAACAAAAAGGACTACATTTAGAGTACCTTCAGAGACAGAAAATAATTACCTTCTCAATAAGCTCAATGCAGGCAGCCAAGTCCATACCGAAGTCAATGAACTCCCAGATAATACCCTCCTTCTTGTACTCCTCTTGCTCCAGGACGAACATGTGGTGATTGAAGAACTGCTGCAGTTTCTCATTGGTGAAGTTAATGCACAGCTGCTCCATGCTGTTGTACTGTAAGGGGGTAAATAATCAACATGATTTTGTGTTTGATACTAATAAATAAATCAATCTGTTGTGACTGATCAGCTAATTAACTATGAAACAAAGTCAGCCTTACGTCAAAGATTTCAAAGCCAGCAATATCCAGGACACCGATGAAGAACTGGCGTGGCTGTTTTGTGTCCAACATCTGGTTGATGCGGACGACCATCCACAAGAACATCCTCTCATAGATTGACTTGGCCAGAGCAGTCACTGAGTTCAGCACCTGAACAACCACAATGATTTTTTGTCAATCAGGAAGATATCAGATGTGCACAAAATAATTAGGAAATATTAGTTCTTCCTGCATTTGAAAAATTCATAGGAATTTGGTGAATCTTAAGTTACCTGAGGCACAGTCTGTCCCTTGGTGACAAACTCATTTCCGACCTTCACTCTAGGATAGCAGAGAGCCTTCAGCATGTCAGCAGAGTTCAGACCCAGCAAGTAGGCAACCTTATCGGCATCTGGATGAACATTTGTATTTTACATTTTAATCCTCCATTAACGAGAGTGCAATCTGTCACTGACATTTGGAGGCAATACTTACCCTCTGTGCCATCTGGCTCACCCTGCTCCTCACGCTGCTTCTGCTTGAACTTCATGTTACAATGGTGAAGCACAGCTCCAGTCATCTTGTAGATGTACATCTTCTCTTCAGTGGTGAAGCCCAGAATATCAATAGCTTGCTGATTTCAAGAGAAGACTTGGCGTTAAATTTAAGCCATGGCTCTCAAATGTGCTTTGACTTTCACTTAAGACATGTAGGTGTGTACCTCACAAGGGGACTGAACTGCACATGTATATTTGCAATTATTTCTCCAAAATGAATTTGGAGTCTGTTCCACCAAACAGGATTGTACAGTACACATAGAAAAGTGTTAAGGTAATTTTCTAGTAAAGAGCACTTACATCAGTGGCATCCAGCTCAACTTTGTCATCAATGCTGGCCACAGTGATCTGACCCTGACTGCACATGGGGAAGTCATAGGGGTTGGTTGTGATGAGTGACATTTCTGGAAATGGAAAAAGACATGATTCTTTTAGTATGGTGTACTTGCAAATCACAAATGTGCAGAATTTGAATCTTTTTTACCAATGAGCTCTGGTTTGTGGTTGGTCATCATCTGATAGAAGATGTGGTAGCCTCTCTCATCAGGAAGCTGGAATGTCACTCTAGACTTCTCCAGCAGATCTGGAAATGTCAGTCACAAGTCACAATCTGCAATCTGCACAGTCTGTAATCTTACTTTTACAAGCATAAGTTGTTATACTCACAAGTCTCAATATCAGCACTAGCCAGTTTGCCAGTGGTGCCGAAATGGATTCTGATGAATTTACCCTGTTTGGAACAAAGTAAGACTTAACTTGTCAACTTTTGAGTATCTAAAACAGCATTTCTTCTTGTGATGAAATCTCCATATACTTACGAAACGAGAGGAGTTGTCATTCCTCACGGTTTTGGCGTTACCATAGGCCTCCAGCAGAGGGTTGGCAGCAATAATCTGGTCCTCCAGGGAGCCCTACATTTGGAGTAAAGAATAGTTTAAGAAACCTGCTGGAATGCATGTCCTCATTGTCAGAATTGTGAATCGTTTCAATCATGCAGCTACATTCACCCACCTTGGACGCGTCCTGCTTCTTCTTCTCTCCGCCAACTGAGATTGTTGCAAAGTACTGGATGACACGCTTGGTGTTCACAGTCTTTCCGGCACCAGATTCTCCACTGAGTATAGATATGAAATAATAAGCATTTGTTGTCTCACAATCATGTTTCACGAAATTGAGAAGTTCAGTCATTTGTAACTTACGTGATCAAAACAGACTGGTTCTCCCTATCTGTTTACAAAGAAATACAAACGTATATTTATATAAATGGGTACTGGACAGTACACAAGGTATACTGTGTAAATGCAAATTAAACAACAATAACTTACCAGTAAGCATAAACTGATAAGCGTTGTCAGAGACAGAGAAGATGTGGGGTGGAGCCTCCATACGCTTCTTGCCTCTGTAGGCACTGACGACTTCAGAATCGTACACTGGGAGCATCTTGTAGGGGTTCACAGTTGCACAGAACAACCCAGAGTAGGTCTGAAAGTGACCAGAGGAAATAAAACGTCACTTTTTGTTTCCAGTATCCTTGCTGAATACATCACTTTTGTTCCAAAGCCTATTTTCTTACGTAGATCATCCATGCTGCATAACGCTCTTTGAGGTTATACAGCACAGAGGCTTCATTGAGATGGGTCATCATGGCCATGTCCTCAATTTTGTCGAACTTGGGAGGATTCATTGGACTGACATCATCTTCTTTCACTGTTTTCTCCTGGAACAGAACAAAGTTTGCAATGAGAACTGGTTACGTTTTGTCTTCTTGTAATTCTGACTTTTTGATACAAACCTCCTGAGTGTCCAGGACTTTGACAGTGACTTTGGCACCATCTTTCTTGAGGATTGTAGCCTTAAGGTACAGCTCCTTAGCATCAACCACGTAGCAGGCGCTCTTGGCATCAAAAGGTCTGTTTTGAGCCTCGACTCTCTCCTTCTCTGGCTTACGGAGGTAAATGGCAGCCTTGCCATAAACGGCCATCTCTGCGTCCGTACTCATGATGGCAGCTGGTGTTTTCTAAAAATTATTTGTAAATAATGGTCATCTTATTGTCAAAATTCAACAACAGCTATCATGCTGCCACATGATTTACAAGCACATTTCAGCCCTCTATATTGATGCATATCATTCATTCAGCAAACCTGCCAGTCGCCCAGTGCCCTTATCACAACATTATTGTAATGGTAATTACACCTCTAATCTCAACAGCCTAACCAAAGTTCATTTAAATATTGAATATGCAATACAATTACAAAACTTCAGATCAGCCTCTACTATCACCTCCTCAGGTTCTTGCTATGAAATTGAATTAACAAGGTAAATTAGCCATATTGACCAATGTCATATGCACATATTATGTGCCACAGAAAATGCTTTTCTTGATCATAATTAATTTACCCTCCATCATCCACTCATTTTTGCATGCAATAAATGCTTTTCAATAGTATGTTTTTAATAAGCCATGAACACTGAAATGTCTTCTTGTTAGTTACATTACAAGTGGGGTTTTCATACCTGACCCTTTACTTTTCAACACTCAGTTCGCTTTTTATTCTGCAGCCCTGTAAAAGACATAGGGTATGATTCCCGTCATTACCTTTAACTTTATATCATAATTATAGATTATAGATCCCAAGTTTGTCTAAAATAAAAAGATCAAATTAAAGTTTTAAAGTAAGATGAAGAGAGTCTTACCACAAGCAGGAGTCCCAGTCGTCTACCACACATTGCCGTGCGCAGTTGGACCCCTTATATTCAGTCCGGCCAGCCCACGTTGTAAAGTTAAATATGGGACACATGCAAATATGGTGTTGGTAACAGTCAAACAGACATACATTAAAACAGCTGTTGCTAGTACGTGACTATTAATTTCATATACCATTTGTTAGATTTTATTTTTATTTTCCATTAATTCATTTATTATTAAATGAAAAAAATATATATATATAAAATACAAGGTCATGTCACTATACAAAGCAAAGTGTTCAGCAATATGCAACTCTGTTTTATTTGTACTGATTTGAGATGTGTTTTCATAAATGGATTTATTAAATTCAAGTCATTTGATTTGTCACAGTGTGTTCTTATAGTGTTTCTTATTTAGTTAAAAATGTTTTATTCCTGTTTGACAATCTTTGCCTCAACGTAAAAGTTCATGTGTACTTTAAAGGTCTGAGAATACTCATCATCTTCATCAGCTGTGCATCTCTGGCTTTTTTTTTTTTGCTTTTTATTTGGCTGTTGCTGCCCAGCACACATGTTTAAGTGATACAGATTGGCTCAATGGTGTTGTCTGATGTAAAAGAGAGTTAAAGAAGAAAATGCTTACTATTTTCCAAATCAGTGTTCAATAATCTCCTGACAGGATAATGTTGGGGAAAGAAAACGTTTACAGATAGAATGGTTTTTGAACTCTGACTGGGGGGTGGCATTGGAATTCCTTGCAGCTGCCATGGATCCAAGTTAACTACAGCTGTCATTGTTCTAACTGAATGACTGAAATGTAAACGTTTCAGTGGCAACTGTGCCTTGAAACTTATTGTTGTAAGAAAAGACCCCAAATAACTTGAAAATGATTACTTGTTTCCTTTTTGTCACGGTTCTTCAAATGTCACTGATGTTAATTAAGGTCATTTAATTTGACCTGTCAAATTCTTTTGATATTGTATTAACTATCAACAGTGCATTTTAAAAACAGTTTATGTTTACAGAATCTTCCGCTTTTGATCTGCAACTTCGTTTTTTTTATTAGATCCTATATTTGTCTTTAACCCAGCCATTCCTGAATGCAAGTCCAAATAGGGACCTCACACTCCACTCTACTCCTATGGCACCTCCTTCAACCTCCTCCAACCTCCCCACTTTAAGGTGGGGTTTATATTACTTCATATGGTGGGGTTTATTTTGCTTCGTTTATTCTACAAGAATTTAGTCAAACATTTTTTGGTGTTAAAATTGAATGTATTTCTGAATGTATATTGAAATATAGTTTTTAACTATAAGAGAGTTATATAATAATTTATATTAATACAAACAAATTGTTTTATGGAGTAAAATTTGAATGTAATATCAGACAGGTAACCCATCTATCTCTTTCTCTGGGTAAGACATTTTCTCAAACAATCAGAACCGATGCTGTCCAATTAAAATAATCGGGCAAATGGACCTTATTGGCTCATGGCATATTATCTTCTGCATGTATTTGTCGAAGAGGAGTATAAATCTTAGCTTTGCATTTCCATCATTTATTTAATCACCACCCTTTACTACCATAATGCACGCAGAGCTGCAACTGCTCAGGGGTAACCTACAGTCACTATTTAATTAAGTTCTGACACGTTCTGTTTTAAGGTAAGAAAAGGGTAATCACAGTTGATCCTTGCAGGTTCTGCCTCAGAGAATCTGCTAATATAGTATTTGTTTTTATAAATGTACATGCGTCCACTCAAATGAAACAATTATCAAAATAATTGTCATTTATTGCTTTAGTTGGCATAGTATGGTAAAGACAAAATAACATTGATTTCTTTTTTAAATGTATTCTAAAAGCTGTCATCTAAATGGAAATATTGATTTAAATGTTACTGCAGCTTGTGTTTCATCTGTCCTTTACCACACTAACAGACTGGAATCCTTGGAATCCTTTCCGTGAATGAGCTCTGCTTACAAGGCAGAATTTAAAAATGGGACACAGGCCAAATATGGTAAGGACGACAGCTGATGCTTACATGAGTTTGACATTTGCTGCCTGTGGTTTCATCTACTGTTTCAGGGTCATATTAGGAAAAGCACACTTTGTATTTGTGTTTATCTCTGCATACAATTCTTTACTCATTTTTGTTTTTCTTTTTTATTATATTTTCTTCTTTTTCGGTTGATTACTGATTCTTTTGAATAGACTTGTTGGTTGATTACCCACATTGAAACAGGTTATTCATTCAGCCCCATTAAAAAATATACAGCCACCATTTCAAATGCTCATTTGGTCAGGAATTGAGTATCTAGTCAAACAACAAATGAATGAATAAATCTCTGTTACTTGTGAAAGGTGTAAGAGATACGTATCTGGTATGCACACTCATATGTCAAGCAATTAACACTTAAAGTAATTCTGCACACAGAGCTTAAAGTCCATTTTTGGCTACATGCATATCACTGCATTTGAAATGTCAAGCATTATAGTTGTTGAGTGTTGGCATTCTTAAATTTCAGAGGCAATACTTTTAAACTTGCACTGGTAAAGCACTGTCTTTCCCATAGCCCTCAATCAATTAGTAACATAATAAATTTGAACTTCTCTTTGAAGAAGGTGTGTACATTTGTGCTGCAGTCTACAATCTGGAACTGTATCTGTGACTTCAGAGAAGTAAGCAAGTTGGTGTCAGGCCAGTTGCTAAAGAAAAAAAAATCAGATCTATATTTAATGACAAAAAACATGAAACAGGAACAATTTTAGGAGCATATGCTTAAACTTTATTGTTTCAATATGTATTATCTCATATTATATGATTCAACACAGTGAAAGTCTTGGGGCGATTTACTCAGCTGCTTCCTTTCCCTGCAAGTAAAATAAATGGATCAGTTTATTTTAATCACATTTCAATCACTTCAAGAATTTATTTTATGTTGCTGAAACTTTAGCCTGTGTAATGGTATTAATGGAATACTTATTTTTTTCCCATACAATCTTATATGCCAGTCAAAGAATAAAAAAATATAAAGATTTCCAGTTAATTTCTCATTACCTTTCCACCGTCGCGGGTCTTAGCCCTCAGCTTGTTGACCTGGGACTCTGCAATGTCGGCGCGCTCCTCGGCCTCCTCCAGTTCATGCTGAATCTTCCTGCACTTGGACAGGTGAACATTGGCCTGCTCCTCCTGAAATACCACAAAGAAATTTAAAGATGTGTTAGACCACAATGACCAGAGTGACATGGATAGATCAGAAATTTTCAGGAGTGACCAATGATTTCTTACCGCTTCCTCAGCCTGTCTCTTGTAGGCCTTCACCTTGAGCTGCAACTTGTCAACCAGATCCTGCAGCCTGGCAACATTTTTCTTGTCCTCCTCAGTCTGAAGGGGGAAGTATAGAATTTGTTGTTTGAATAAGAAGACTGAATCTTATTTTGATGAACTCGAGAAATTCCATGGTCACAACACTCGTACCTGATATGTGAGTTCCTTCACCCTCCTCTCATATTTGCGGACGCCCTTGATTGCATCACCTCCACGTCTCTGCTCGCCCTCAACTTCTGCCTCCAACTCACGCACCTTTATATTACACATTTAAGCAATTCAATTAGAATTGAGTTGCAGAGTGTCTTGCTTGTTTCTTGTATTATCTGTGGCTTCCAAACACTCCACAGAGTCAACTCACCCTGGATTCCAGTTTCTGAAGCTGCTTCTTGCCACCCTTCATGGCCAGGTTCTCAGCTTCATCAAGACGATGCTGCAGGTCCTTAACAGCAACCTCCAAGTTCTTCTTCATTCTCTCCAGATGAGCACTGGTGTCCTGCTCCTTCTTCAGCTCCTCAGCCATCATAGCAGCCTGTGAGAGGAAACATAAATGTTCACACAGCTTCCGGCATCTCATTTTACAATAATGAGCAAAGAGTGGGTGAAAACCTACATCAGTAATGGCCTTCTTGGCTTTCTCCTCTGCATTTCTGGCTTCCTGAACAGTGTCATCCACTTCACTCTGGATCTGGACGAAGTCAGCCTCAAGCTTCTTCTTTGTGTTCATCAGGCTTGTGTTCTAGGTAGCAAAATACAAAGTGACTTCAGGAATCACATTTTTCAATTCTCATTTGCTGTAAGAATTTGTCTTTTGAACTATTTTGATAGAGTATTGTTTAAGTACCTGAGAGTGCAGGAGTCCAACACGCTCACTGGCATCCACCAGCTCCTGCTCAGCAATTTTATGGCTTCTCTCTGTCTGTTCCAGAGCAGCTCTGAGTTCCTCAATTTCAGCCACCATGAGACCATTTCTGCGCTCCACCATGGCAGCCTGTTCCTTGACGTCATCCTGGGCTCTAACAGCATCATCAAGGTGCAATTGTGCATCCTTTGGGACAACGGATCAACAATTAAATGACATAGATACCAAAATCAAGTATCAAGTAATCAACAATTGTATTTTCACTGTACCTTGAGCTGTGCCTGGACATTCCTCAGCTGCTTCTGGGACTCAGAAGCCTGGCGGTTGGCATGGCTCAACTGAATCTCCATCTCGTTCAGGTCTCCCTCCATCTTCTTCTTGATTCTCAGGGCATCATTTCTGCTTCTGACCTCAGAGTCCAGAGTGCCCTGCATGGAGTCAGTAATTCTCTGGCTGTTCCTCTTGATCTGCTCCATCTCCTCATCTTTCTCTGCCAGCTTCCTGTCCACCTCGCCCTTAATTTGGTTAAGCTCCAGCTGGACACGCAGAATCTTGGACTCTTCATGTTCAAGAGTTCCCTGAGCACAACAAAATATACATCTATTACTTGTTGCCCAATGATCTCAAAGAATATTAATGCTATAGAGAAAAGTATCTTGCCATGAACATACCTCAGCTTCTTCAAGGGCTGTCTGGATTTCGGACTTCTCTGTCTCCACCTGCTTCTTGGCCTTCTCCAGTTCATGGATGCTCTTACCAGTCTCACCAATCTGTTCAGTCAGATCTGAGATTTCCTCTGCAGAGAAATATGTGTGTTCCAGTAGTTAAGCTCCAGAGTGGAACACATCTTCATTAATTACAAAGGAAACATATGGTAAACTCACGTTGGAGGTTCTTGTTTTCACGCTTCATGGTCTCCAGCTGATCCAGAGCCTCCTCATAGGAGTTCTTCATCTTGAACAGCTCAGTGCCAAGAGAGCGAGCCTCCTTCTGGGCTCCCTCAAGCTCAGCCTGACCCTCCTCGTATTTCTGCTTCCACTCTGCCAGCACCTGATTAAATCAAATAATACAAAGCAGTTGAGAGGTAAGCTAAATGTTGTGTGAGAAGCTCAGTGCTTTAATGTCAACGGGACTACCTTGTCAAAGTTCCTCTGCTTCTTGTCCAGATTGGCAGCCAGTCCATTGGCTCTCTCCACATCAATCATGAGGTCTTCCACCTCACTCTGGAGCCTCTGTTTGGTCTTCTCAAGGGAGGCACACTTGGAGTTCACTGCCTCAATCTGTTCCTCAGCCTCCTGAAGGCGCTGTGCCAGCTTCTTCCTGTTGGAAAGCGATACAATTTGCATTTGAATCTTTGTGTTTTGAAATGAGATTATTACATTTTTAAGGGTGTCTTGTGAAATAGATGGGAAATGCAATTATTGCTTCAAGACATTTGCTGTCAAGTGCTACTTACTTGGCTTCCTCAAGCTCCTCAGTGCGCTGGATAGCATCAGTTTCGTATTTGGTTCTCCACTGAGCCACCTCACTGTTAGCCTTGGACATGCCTCTCTGGAGCTCAGCCTTGGCCTCCTGCTCCTCTTCAAACTGCTCTCTCAGCAGATCACAGTCATGGCGGGCTGATTGTAGGCCGTGGGCAAGAGCGTTCTTGGCCTGTAAAAACAAAAATTGGGGTTCATTTTGCAAAGTGTGAAAAACACAATGCTTATCACTGCATCATCATTTTAATCATGTTCTTACCTTAACCTCCTCTTCAATCTGCCTCTTCAACTCCTCAATTTGCTGTGTGAAGGCCTGTTTGCCTCTGGTCAGCTGGGAGACAAGAGCTTCTTTCTCCTCAATTTGACGACCAAACTCACCTGGGGAGCAGCATGTCAAATACAGTAGGTCAGCCGATGTGCACTCTCTTACTAATACCCATGAGGTCAATCAGGGAAAAGATCTAGATACCGTTTTCTGTCAGGAGACGTGCTTTCTGGCCACCCAGGTCATTGATCTGACGGACATTTTCGTCATTCTTGGTCTTCAGTTCACTCAGTTGGTCCTCAAGAGTGCGGCACAGCTTTTCAAGGTTTCCCTGGTGAGGCAAGAGAGAAGCAGCTTAGCATGTGTTCACTTTCAACATGTTTGTATTGACTTTAAAGATGTTTCTTCAAAACACAACTCAATGCATTGTCTACCTTTGCCTTAGCAACAGCCTCCATGTTGCTGGAGAGGTCATCAATTTCCATTTTGTATTCACTCTTTTCCTTCTCAAGCTTTTGCTTGACACGCTGGAGATTGTCAATCTGCTCTCCCAGCTCAGCAACACTGTCGGCCTGCTTCTTGCGGAGAGCGGCAGCGGTGGCTTCATGCTGCAGAGTGGACTCCTCAAGGTCACGACGGAGCTTCTGGAACTCAGCTTCACGCTTCTTGTTCATCTCAATCTGAGCAGCAGTGGCGCCACCGGCTTCCTCTAGCCTCTCACTGATCTCCTCAAGTTCCCTGGAGAGATCAGCTCTCTGCTTCTCAACCTTGGCACGGGCAGCACGCTCAGCCTCAATCTCTTCCTCCAGCTCCTCAATGCGGGCCTATTGAAGGTAGATGGGTAGTGGGTTTTCTTAGTAAATTGCTGCTTTAAGTTCACAACCTACAACAAATAAACATTTATACAGGGAATGTATAGGACAGCAACTCACCTGAAGCTCCTTGATCTTCTTTTGGAGCTGAGCGCCAAGTGACTGTTCATCTTCAATCTTGCTAAGCAGCTGACTGGTTTCAAAGTCTTTCCTGGAAGGAATAAAGATCAAAAGAGATCAAAAACATTCTTAAAAAAAAAAAAAAAAAAAAAAGCTACATTAAATTAAACATTGCCATATGAAAACAAAAACGCCTTCAAAAATCTATTTTACTTTTTCAGTTTTTCCTCAGACTGCTGCTTGTCGTTCTCAAGATCCATGATGGATTCCTGGGCCAGTTTAAGGTCACCCTCCAGCTTCCTCTTGGCTCTCTCAAGGTCCATGCGCAGCTTCTTCTCTTGCTCCAAAGAACCCTCAAGCTGAACATTTATAGAAGTTAATTGTTAATTTCACAAAGATTTTTGGAGAGGCATGTTTCAAAGTACATGGGATTTGTGGACTCACATCATCCACTTGCTGCTCAAGCTTGGTCTTGGCCTTGGTCAGAGTGTTGACTTTGTCTTCCTCTGCCTGCAGGTCATCAAGAGTCTGCTGATGGGCCTCCTGAAGGGCTTTCTTTTCCTTGGTGAGCTTGGCAATGCTCTCATCTTGAGAGGCCATCTCTTCAGTCAGGTTCTTCACCTATGGTCCCAACAGGAATATGTTGTTAATACATTGAACTTCAATAAAGTATTGGTGAAGATTTTGTGATGTGATAAAGTTTATAAACCTTGTTCTCTGTGGCATGTTTCTCCTTCTCCACTTTGGCCAAGGTAAGCTCCAGGTCATCAATATCTTTCTTGAGCTCTGAGCATTCATCCTCCAGCTTTCTCTTTTTGGCAGTGAGCTCAGCATTGATTTCCTCTTCATCCTCCAGTCTCTCGGTTGTCTCCTTGAGTTTGGCCTCAAGCTGGATTTTGCTCTTGATGAGTCCCTCACACCTTTCCTCAGCATCAGAGAGATTCTCTGTTTCCTGTTTGAGAAAATAGAAGTTAGCACTATATTGCTGGAAAGTATTAGAAAGATGGCCTTGGGGTAATCTGTACTTACTGAGGCCACTTGCAGCTGCAGATCATTCTTCTCCTGCAGAAGGGACACCATCTTCTCCTCCAGTTCCTTCTTCTTGGCCAGGGCAGTAGCCAAATCTGTTTGCATTTTTCCGTAGTTCTCCTTCATCTGAGCCAACTCCTTCTCAGTTTCAGCACTCTTCAGAAGTGGTTTGATCTTGTAGTACACCTTCATCCATGGCCAGTGCTTGACATTCATGAATGAGCGGACGTTGTACTGAATGGTAAAGATGGCCTCCCTGTGGAAAGACATTGTTATTAAAAAAAAAAAAGAAGTATCTATTTGCTTTTGTTCTGTTTGAGCTAACAATTAAAAATTATTCCTTTCAACTTGCCTTCTCTCCATCATCTTCACAAACTCCTTCCTCATGAGGTAAGCACGGCAAAGTGCCTGTGTCATTGTGACCAGAGCAGCCAACTTTTCATCTCTCATCTCCTCAAGGGTACCCAGGAGACCAGCCTTGAAGAACACCTAAGCAAAGGGCAACA
Organism: Thamnaconus septentrionalis; assembly: GCA_009823395.1. Taxonomy (NCBI): domain Eukaryota; kingdom Metazoa; phylum Chordata; class Actinopteri; order Tetraodontiformes; family Monacanthidae; genus Thamnaconus; species Thamnaconus septentrionalis. The sequence goes on from CM020513.1 coordinate 21,068,487, forward strand.
ATGGGAAGGTAAGGAGATTGTTTCTTTTAAGCTTTGCCAATTTTTGCTGATATGAGATATGTGACATATTTTTAGTTGCATACCTTGGTGTGACCAAATCTGTACTGGTCGTGATCAACGTCAATGGACCCAAGCAGCTTCTCTGAAGCCTTCTTGTTGTCAATGAACTGTCCCTCAGGGATGACACTGGCATTCAGCACCTTGTATCTTTTAGAGCAGAGTCACTGGTTAGTAGATGGATTTTAAAGCATGCCAACCAAAGTTTTGTCAATGTTTCAATTGATACCTCTGCTTGAAGTCAGCATAAAGAATTCTGCTGGGGAAACCTTTTCTGCAGATTCTGATACCCTCAAGTACACCGTTACACCTGAGCTGGTGGATGACCAGGAAGTTCTCCATCAGACCTGTTCAAAAGAGATTTTGTTACCCTGCGATCAATGTATTAGGCTATTTTAAGACAACACAGAGCAGTAACTAAGTTAACCAAAACAACATTGATGCTTGTATGGACAAAGGATGCTGTCTTTATACCTGGAGTCTTAGACTCATTGGGAATCAGACAACGCACAAAGTGAGGGTGTGTGCTCCTCAAGTTTGTCATCAGCTTGCCCAAGTTCTCCTGTGGATCCAGAAAGACTTGCCATGTCATGGAATGTAAAACGGTAGTGATTTCTGAGTGAAAATATTTGCCGTTATAAGTCTTACCCTGAACTGTGAAGACACAGTCTGCATAGAGCCACCCTTCTTCTTGCCTCCCTTCTTGCCGCCGGTCTCTAAAAGGTATTTTACAGTATGATTAAGAATGTGTAATAGAATTCAGAATGTTACCTCAATTTTGGTCAGCCAACTGTAGTAATTAGTATGACAGTTATCATACCCTCAACAACAGGTGGGTACAGGATAGGCAGCAGTTTAACTGAGGACTTCTGGTACAACTGCAGAACGGACTCATTCAGTGGGTCCTTGTTCTTGTCCAGCCAGCCAGAGATGTTGTAGTCCACAGTACCAGCATAGTGCACCAGAGAGAAGTGGGCCTCAGCCTTGCCCTTGGCTGGCTTGGGCTTCTCAAATGCTCTGTTCTTTCCAAGATGCTGATCATACAGTTTGTTCTTGAAGGATGAATCAGTGGCCTTGGGGAACATGCACTCCTCTTCAAGGATGGAGAAGATGCCCATGGGCTAATGGAAAAACACAAGAAAAGGAAAGTATGAAAGTCAACAAAAAGGACTACATTTAGAGTACCTTCAGAGACAGAAAATAATTACCTTCTCAATAAGCTCAATGCAGGCAGCCAAGTCCATACCGAAGTCAATGAACTCCCAGATAATACCCTCCTTCTTGTACTCCTCTTGCTCCAGGACGAACATGTGGTGATTGAAGAACTGCTGCAGTTTCTCATTGGTGAAGTTAATGCACAGCTGCTCCATGCTGTTGTACTGTAAGGGGGTAAATAATCAACATGATTTTGTGTTTGATACTAATAAATAAATAAATCTGTTGTGACTGATCAGCTAATTAACTATGAAACAAAGTCAGCCTTACATCAAAGATTTCAAAGCCAGCAATATCCAGGACACCGATGAAGAACTGGCGTGGCTGTTTTGTGTCCAACATCTGGTTGATGCGGATGACCATCCACAAGAACATCCTCTCATAGATTGACTTGGCCAGAGCAGGCACTGAGTTCAGCACCTGAGCAACCACAATGATTTTTTTGTCAGACAGGAATACGTCCTACTTGCACATAATTATTAGGAAATATTAGTTCTTTCTGAATTTGAAGAATTTGGGAAATCTTAAGTTACCTGAGGCACAGTCTGTCCCTTGGTGACAAACTCATTTCCGACCTTCACTCTGGGATAGCAGAGACCCTTCAGCATGTCAGCAGAGTTCAGACCCAGCAAGTAGGCAACCTTATCGGCATCTGGATGAACATTTGTATTTCACCTATTAATCCACCACTTAATGGATCACAAGAGTGCACTCTGACACTGAAATTTGACTTGACAAGGAAGTTTCCTGCTATTTTCAAAATCATTCAGTCTGTGAAGGCAACACTCACCCTCTGTGCCATCAGGCTCAGCCTGCTCCTCACGCTGCTTCTGCTTGAACTTCATGTTACCATGGTGAAGCACAGCTCCAGTCATCTTGTAGATGCTCAACTTCTCTTCAGCGGTGAAGCCCAGAATATCAATAGCTTGCTGATTTTAAAAGAAAACTGTGTTAAATTTTTATCATGATGCTAAAATGTCTGCTTTGACTTGCACTTGAGACACGTAGCTATGACTTTTTTTTGTAAGAGTACTTACATCAGTGGCATCCAGCTCAACTTTGTCATCAATGCTGGCCACAGTGATCTGACCCTGACTGCACATGGGGAAGTCATAGGGGTTGGTTGAGATGAGAGCCAATTCTGGAAATTGAGAAAAACAAAAAAACAATCATGAGTCTTTTAGTATGGTGTACTTGTAAATCACAAATGTGCAGAATTTGAATCTTTTTTACCAATGAGCTCTGGTTTGTGGTTGGTCATCATCTGATAGAAGATGTGGTAGCCTCTCTCATCAGGAAGCTGGAATGTCACTCTAGACTTCTCCAGCAGATCTGGAAATGTCAGTCACAAGTCACAATCTGCAATCTGCACAGTCTGTAATCTTACTTTTACAAGCATAAGTTGTTATACTCACAAGTCTCAATATCAGCACTAGCCAGTTTGCCAGTGGTGCCGAAATGGATTCTGATGAATTTACCCTGTTTGGAACAAAGTAAGACTTAACTTGTCAACTTTTGAGTATCTAAAACAGCATTTCTTCTTGTGATGAAATCTCCATATACTTACGAAACGAGAGGAGTTGTCATTCCTCACGGTTTTGGCGTTACCATAAGCCTCCAGCAGAGGGTTGGCAGCAATAATCTGGTCCTCCAGGGAGCCCTACATTTGGAGTAAAGAATAGTTTAAGAAACCTGCTGGAATGCATGTCCTCATTGTCAGAATTGTGAATCGTTTCAATCATGCAGCGACATTCACCCACCTTGGACATGTCCTGCTTCTTCTTCTCTCCGCCAACTGAGATTGTTGCAAAGTACTGGATGACACGCTTGGTGTTCACAGTCTTTCCGGCACCAGATTCTCCACTGAGTATAGATATGAAATAATAAGCATTTGTTGTCTCACAATCATGTTTCACGAAATTGAGAAGTTCAGTCATTTGTAACTTACGTGATCAAAACAGACTGGTTCTCCCTATCTGTTTACAAAGAAATACAAACGTATATTTATATAAATGGGTACTGGACAGTACACAAGGTATACTGTGTAAATGCAAATTAAACATTAATAACTTACCAGTAAGCATAAACTGATAAGCGTTGTCAGAGACAGAGAAGATGTGGGGTGGAGCCTCCATACGCTTCTTGCCTCTGTAGGCACTGACGACTTCAGAATCGTACACTGGGAGCATCTTGTAGGGGTTCACAGTTGCACAGAACAACCCAGAGTAGGTCTGAAAGTGACCAGAGGAAATAAAACATCACTTTTCGTTTCCAGTATCCTTGCTGAATACATCACTTTTGTTCCAAAGCCTATTTTCTTACGTAGATCATCCATGCTGCATAACGCTCTTTGAGGTTATACAGCACAGAGGCTTCATTGAGATGGGTCATCATGGCCATGTCCTCAATTTTGTCGAACTTGGGAGGATTCATTGGACTGACGTCATCTTCTTTCACTGTTTTCTCCTGGAACGGAACAAAGTTTGCAATGAGAACTGGTTACGTTTTGTCTTCTTGTAATTCTGACTTTTTGATACAAACCTCCTGAGTGTCCAGGACTTTGACAGTGACTTTGGCACCATCTTTCTTGAGGATTGTAGCCTTAAGGTACAGCTCCTGAGTATCAACCACGTAGCAGGCAGTCTTGGCATCAAAAGGTCTGTTTTGAGCCTCGACTCTCTCCTTCTCTGGCTTACGGAGGTAAATGGCAGCCTTGCCATACAAGGCCATCTCTGCGTCCGTACTCATGGTGGCGGCTTATGTCTTTAAATGAAAAGAAATAGTGTGTTTCAGTATTGTTTGCTTTAGAGGTAATTAAAATTGTATTGTTAGGACTACAGAAAAACGTACATACAAAAAAAGTTGTCTCTTTTTGAGTTTGTCAAAACGACAAACTACTCTGATTTTTTTCAGATCAATAATTACATTTTTGCACATTATGCCAGTCTCAAAGCTAAACCTGAATCATCAGTCTCTTATTGCTTATCTTCAAGTGTAATATGATTCATCTCGTTCTTTTGGCTCCATAGTAAGTCATCTGTGTCTGTCAAATCCCATCCTCTCCATCCTCTTCTCCTACATCAACTTCTTCCTCTTTCACTACACCCAGTAATCTTCTCCTTAGTCTTCTTTGAGGACTACCACCTGTCAGTTTCGCCCTCAGTATTTTGTCTGCTGATATTTTCACTGTCTCTCCCCTGTACATATTCGAACCATCTCAGTCTGGCCTCTTCAGGTTTACCTCCAAAATATCAAAAGTGCTATCCTTTTGATGTACTTATTTCTAATCCAATCAGGAATCAAGACAACAAACTAAATCAACAGTTGTCTTGTTTTCACAAATGCAGTACACTCTCTGTGTACTGTCAATCTGATTGCACATGCAAGGAGAGTCAACAACTATACATACCGTTCTCCTTCCCTTTTTTGAAAAGTGTTAGGTTCCACAAACCTGAGAAAGACAAACATTTTTGTCAATACGCATCACAAAATAACATTTAGATACATTCTAATAAATATATTATCGAGAAATGATACAAATAAAAATATATTGTATCATAAAAATAGTTCCCTTTTTACTTCTTTATGATGTATATTTTTTATAGTTTGCATAAATAATAGCTTAACATTATTTTGTATTGTTGACTAAAATAAAGAGGATTAAATAAACTGTAGTATTCCAGAAGCAGCCATCCTCACCGCAAGCAGGATCTTCACTTGTCTTCCACCACACACTCTGAGCTCCTCCTGGGAGTCCTTATATTCAGTTCTGTCTGCTTACAAAGCAAAGCTTAAAGGTGGGTAACACACCAAATATGGTTGCACTGACAGCTACAGTATGTCATGAGGCATTTGAAAAATTTAGCTGGCACTAAATTTGGGATAATGTTTACCAGCAGAGAACACTTTCACATGTTCAGAAATTAGAATTACATATTTGTCTACAGTGCCCAATTTAACATGAAGGTTTTTTTTTTTTATTGATTAATTATCACTTTCTTCTTAAGATGTAACACACTTAAGATACACCTGTCTAATTCATGTATCTTATATGTTAGGGACAGTATTTATTTTTTTTATAGAATTACATGAAAAAGTTATAGTCATACAGTCAATATATTTAGGTAAGTGAACCACAAAAAGTATTCATCCTACACCATCCGACCTACAAACAAAATTATGTGTGGGGAACAAAAAAATATTGCAAACGCCATAGTCAATCAATATTTTTTAAGTGCATTCCCAAATGTATCAAGCTATTAAAAAGGGAATTGTCTTTGCTTAAATCAGTTTTATTTTTATTTTTTAACACCTATTATATACTTAAACCGTTGATCTGATTCAGCTAAGTCAATGTAATAGGATAGGTGTTAGGGTATTGAGAAGGAAAAATGAGGCTGGGAGGTCAAAGGTTTGGTGGGATCGTGTAGTCAGCAGAGTGGGCGTGATGAAGCTGAACACAGTTGTCGAAGGTCCTGTAAAAGACACTCATCTGATTAGTTACCGAAGACAGACAGCCTCGTACAGAAAATCCATGACCACTCATGGTATGCTCTATTTTTGTTCTTTAAAACAAGAACACTCTTGGACACACTTCAAGAGTGTTGGGAATAAATTTCAATTAATTTGAAGTAAATATGGTTTAAAAGACCTGACAGTACAGTCCCTACACATTCTGCCATGAATAATAACAGTAAAGGGGTCCTTTAGTTTGGTTGTGGACCTTCATATCATTACTCAGCTGTTGAACACTTGTGAATTGCAATGGAGATCAGTACTTGAGTGAAAAAAAACAAGAATTTATTTTCCTCTTGCAAATGTGTGTGGTGTTGTAACAATTTGCTAAAGTTACATTGTTACATTACATTATTAACATTATCAATGTTATTTAAACATTAATAGTCCCTTTATTCGGAACTGTGAAGATTGATGTTTGGCAAATTTTATATTTATTTAAACAGAACCACATTGAGATCATAGTGACCAAGTGGTGTCCTGCACAGGTGGAAATTGACTGGCAACTATAATGTCAGGTGCCAAAAGCCTAGGTGCCTTGATTTGAGCCTGCTGTGTGACAAAATAAAACATGATTAGTTGCAGTTCTCCATATTTCTAATATAAACACTTAATAAGCTCAGGATGTTCAATGTTTCTCAGCCCAACAATAAGTAGAGAGCAAAATTCAGCATCAATGTGATATAGGTATGGGTGACATGATTTGTATATGTTGAATGATATTCAGTTTGTTTTTTGTTTGTTTGTTTGTTTTGTGTTTTTTTTTTACATCTGCTAGGGGTAACTGCGCACAATAAAGTTTGTTGTTTTTTTTTAACTTGAAGACTCAAACCTTTTTCTCAAAGGTCCGTATTTACTTTACATTTAAATTTAGACGTCTGGAACAATTTGCAACATTAACATATTCTGTGAGTGAAGAAGTAATGAACTTACTTCTTCACTCACAGTAACTTTTTTTAAAAGTAAATTTTCATGTTCATGCAACATACAAAGTTCATGATAGTGTTAATGTTTTGAAACTAGAACATCCTATAGTTAGATGTGTGGGTGGTATCAGGAGGTAACACCCGCCCACCTGCCATGAAGCCGACTAAAGTTGGCTACTAAATGTTTGCACCGCCCACAAATTTATGGCCAACAGTTTTTTATTTTTTTTAAAACCAGTTTGTCAACATACAAATTTAGGGTTTCTTTCTATAATGAGAGCAAGACAGTTATAGTCTTTTTGCAATCAACTTTAGTGGTTCCTGTTTGCCAAAAGATAGAATGCAGGTTTTTAGTACTTGAAATTGATCAAAGAGTTGTATTGCAGGTTCCTTTTCTTGCTTCATCGCTGCGTTTTGTTTGCTTGATGGAAGATGTGGAAAGTTATGCATTCTCCCCAAATTAGCTCTAATCTGACTCAAGATTCACTTGCCGGCAGGCTACTCAATATGGTTGTAATACTTCAAAATCAATAATAATAACAATAATAACAATAATAATAATAATAATTCTTCTTATTATTATTATTATTATTATTACGGGGGAGTGGCATAAAATTAAGCTCATGGTGATGGTCTGTGACAGCACTCTCCGTGTGTGGTTCACAGAGGGTGGGGTGGCTCTGGCTCACTGCGCTCTTGCGAACAAGCGGAGAGGAGCAGAGGGAGAGAGACTGGAGAGAACGAAAGTAGTCATCGCTGCTGGATGCTGTGAATCATGTCGGGGCCACACTGTATTCAACAGTTAAAAAACAACAAAACACGACCAACGCTTGGCAGTTTTGCAGTTTATTACAATAAATACGGTCTGGGTTCCGGTCATCCGCGGGCACCCGTAGAAGTCTTCAGAGAATCCATAGCGGACAATTTCGAGTAGAGAAGCTGAACCGTGGTATACGGTCATCATAATGGAGATCCCATCTCTTGTTAATTGTTTTTGTGATTCTGGCACATTTATTCATTTGTTGATTTGTTTTGTTTTTATCCGCGCGGGGCGCGTAAAGGGCGTTGTCACAAAACGAAACCAAAACAAAAAGCCTCTGCTCATAGTTTCGGTTTATCATTAACCGCCACCGAGCTGCTAGACAATGCAGTGTGCAGGATTTGGTGAGTGATCGTTTTGTCTTAAAGCTCTAATTTGAGCTGTGGAACGACCAGAACGATCAATTTTTGCGCTTTTTAACGATTCCACTAGCTCGTGACTTAAAGCGCTTTGTGTTTGCTTAACAATGGCCGTGCCTCGATGAACACGCAGTTTGGGTGCGGGGTGGGGGGGTGTAATATAATATAATATACTACAATATATCTTTTTCTTTTTTACAGTCGCACTGGCTTTCCATAGGAACTACTTTTAGCTTACAGTGCATGTACTCCCTCGCTGGAAAAAAAATAATTACCACGTGCGCACAAACAACCTCCAACGTCTGGAAAGGTCGGTGAGCTTTCCTGTCGCAGCCACGGGTTGCCAAGTTGATTTGCTTTCAGCACCATCGTTTGGTCTCACCTGGACTCAGCCTGGGGAAATAGACTAAGCTTGTATTCACAGTTCAGGAAAAATGTCTCTGAGAGAGTTATGTGTTAAAGGAGAAAGTCAGTTGACTCTGCCGAACATGAAACTGCAAGCTGTTGGTGAATTTAAGTCAGATAAATGAGCAAAAAACAATAGTTCTGCTGGAAAACAATATTTTCTCCAAATGTCTCTCGTTATATACGTCATCATCATAAGCTTCTACTTGGATTGCTTAGAAAAGGGTGAACACAAGGTTACCTGACAAAAGAATTAAGAGAAACTGTTCGGTCTTCATATCCAATGCCTGATATGGGTCATTTGTGTAAGAGCAATATAAATTTTCTCATTGGGAGGGTGAGCTGCTTTGACAAGATTTCTACAGCATAAAGTAATGGCCATATGAACCATGTGAACCTGGACTGCATCACAAAACGTACACAATAGAGACTACTAGGTGTTGAGAATATAGTTTAAGGTTTTTTCCTGTCCTAAGAGCTCAGAAATGACGTCTCCATTTGCTAATGAATGTTTGTGTGACTGCAAAAAGACATTTTGGTTAAAATTTGTTTCAAAAGTTGATGAATGATTTCTATGCAAGTTATATTTGTATATTTGTTTGGAATATTTGCTTCTGTTTGATCCCCTGGCTTGGGGCCTTTCTGTTTGTGGCCTGTATGTTCTTCTGGGTGGGTTCTTATCTGATACTCCACCTTCTTTCCACGCACCAAAGGCATGCGCATCAGGCCAACTGGCAGCCATCAGTTGCCGTAGGTGTGTGTCCTACCGAAGACAGTTGTTTGTCTCTATTTGGCCCTGCAAAAAACTGTCGACTTGTCCGGGCAGCAACCTTGCCTTTCGTCCCAAGACAGCTGAGTTAGGCTCTGAGTGTTGGAGAAGCAGTCATAGAAAGTGGATGAATGAATATTTGTTCCTTTCAGAATTAACTAGTTAACTACTATTAATTATCTCAGCTTTAACATGTAAAGACAGTCTGTATTTTGAATGTTGGTTTCTATTTCTTTGAGTAAATATAGCATATTAAATGATTGACTTCATACCTTCAGATCTTTCTTCATGTATCACTGAGATCATTTCCTCATTTAATTTGCGTGCTGTTTTGTTTTTGTTTGCTTTTTGTTTTTTAACCAGCTGATGGAGTCTGACCATGGATGAGGAGGCTGAGCCTGAGAATGTGAAAGTTGTCCTGGTTCAAGAATTGTCAGAGTTGCTCACCATCCTTTCCAGTCAGCCATCAGCCACCATAGAGCAGTTATGCCAAACGCTCCCCAAGGCTGCTCTGGCAGGCATCAGACATTCAGCTTCTCCTGACACAGCACTCAGGGAACGAGTCAAAACAATGCTCGAGTACTTCACTGTGGCCAGTGCTGAAGAATGTTGCCACTTTCTCCAGACTGTCTGCATGTTGTGCGAGAACATCCCCATGCGTCTGGAGACGAAGCTCATGTCAGTCGCATGGCATGGAAACAGTGAGTACAAAACGATGCCACTAAAAAAAAGTGGCAAGTTAGCTCACTTTAAATGTTTCAAAAACTGATTTCAAATGTTGTTTTATTGTTTTGTTTTTAGTCTCACAGTACAGTAGTTACGATAGAACTCAATCATTAGTCATTCTGAATATCACTGGGGATAAAGCCTCCACCTAAAGTTGAAAAGTGAAAAGGCAGAGTGGAGAAAATACATATGATTCTTCCCTAAATCTCAATTGTGAATGAACATGAAACTTGGAGCCTTGATCCTAACCGGCAGACAATTTAGTATTGAGTTCGCCCTCAATCATATATCTGTTTGTTTTTTTACCTGGATTTTTCTGTGGTTCTGCATTACAGATGTTAGGAGAAGTCCAACTGTAAAAGAAGAAGGGTTGACATCACCCCGTTCAGACTATCAACTCATCAAACGTCCACGGATTGGTAGAACATATACCAAACACTTTATATTTCTAGATTAATGTAACATCAAATACTATAATTACAGTCTTGTAGAGAGTGATAAAAAATAATAATATGAATGGGTAAAAACAATAAGTACAGGATACATGAATATAAATAAAATAAAATAAAATAAATGTAACAGCTGCCCGCGTCACAATAAATCCGCCTCTACCAGGTACTCAAATTGCTCTGTCAGCCTTAATAACTAACATTTTCATTTTAAATACGTTCTGTCAATCTAAAGAGGGAATGCAGCAGTGAAAAGGTTCTGTTTATTAATTTGCTGCCAGTGCTGGCAGCTTCCTGTGTAAAGACATAACCATAAAATAGCCAAGTGCCAAACACCAAACGTGAAATGAGAACGTTGTCATTCCACCGTCACATGTTAACTGTCATAGTAAACCAGGCATCTGGCATATTTTTAAGTCTGACAAAGTATCACATTACAAGGGTGGTTCACTTCTGTGTTTATGCTGAAAACCAACCAACCCACCACCCCACAAAATAGTGAAAAACCAATGGATCTTAATTTATTTCCAAAATGTATTTTTTGATTTATACTTTTGTTTAAGGAAGTTGCCTTTTTGGAATCCAGAGTAATTCAGTGTTGTAAAACATAACTAAATAACATTCAACCCTTTAATGTTTTTTCTCATATTTTAGGAACATCTATATTGGATCTTCACTCTTCCTAAAAGAGTAAAAAAAAACTCTTTAGGAAAACAGCAATTACATTAAAAAAAAAAAAATTGTTCTCTATTCACAGACTACTGGGAAGAGAACATTCATGCAGTGGCCAGTTTACTTTCGAAGAGGTGGAAGCAGCTTACTGAGAACCTTGTGTGTGAGGTCTCACTGGAGAATGTGTGGGTCACCCCAAGAGGGATCAGCAGAGTCAGAGAAAAACCTGATCAAACCCCTGGACCATCAGGCAAAGGAAGCAAAGCAGGCTAGTACAACGCTTTTTATTGAGAAATTGTTTTTCATCCTCAGTCATTTATAAAATTGTATACTTGGTTGTATACTAATTACATGTTTGGAAACAAACCCAGAAAATGAGGGGGATTTGGGGTCTGTGGAGCCCAGAATGCCATTGGAGACATTCCTCAATGGATGTGCAGGCAAGGTGACAGTCCTCATTGGCCCGTCTGGATCAGGAAAGAGTCTGCTGATGTCCCATTTAGGACAACAATGGGCAAGAAAACTAGTAGGTGTACAACATTCATGGCTCTTTTTCTTCTTAAAGAATTCTCTTGGGATTTCTGTTGATTTTGTTTAATTTTAGACCAGAGTCTGTGTTTTTAACTCCAGTTGCATTTCCATTCCCCCTAGAATTGCCCAAAACCTAAATATTACAATAAAAAAACTTGTAATGGAAACAACTACGAACTTCGAAAAGCCTCTCAAATATCGCTATAAGGTTCTTACACTCTCATGAGGTGGTTTTTATAGACGTGTCGATATAGAGGTATATCGCAAAAGTGTAATGGAAACACTTTTTTCGCTTTAACATGTCACGGGAAAAATATTAACAACCATTCTTGACAACAAACAAAAGCAAACGCAACACTCGTAAAATCCCGCCCCCCGCCAGATTTTACGAGTGGGGGCGAGATTTTACGAGAATTCAGTCTCCTCCCATCACGTGTCCTTTTTCTGCAATTATATGTATTATTATTTTCCGTATTAACATTAAGTTACATTATAAAAAGTGCTTCTGCCCATCCACTTTTGGGAACTCAAGACGACAGGAGCAACTGAGTGTAATATATTTATGCTGCTGCCAGCTGATTTTATTTTTTTGTGATTCACGATTGGGGTCAATTACTGACATTTGATCACTGACAACAAAAATAATTTAAATTCTCTTTAATTAGTATATCTCACTATTATGTTTTAACCCACTTCCTTTTCTATTCATTTTACTCTTTGTTATCATGCAGGGCCCAGTTCCACCCTCCGTCCTGTTTGTCCTGCTTGAGTTTCGTCAGCTCAATTTAATACGCCACTCTCTCTCCCTGTCTGAGCTGCTGTTTCGACACTTTCTCCCTCCGACAGGCAGCAGTGCTGATAAGGTATTCAGGAAGTAATGTGTGATTTTTTTAAAATATAAGTTGGGGCCTTTATTTGGTTTAATAATTAAGTCAGTCAAAACAGTATCAGGAGTATGGCTTGGCAATAAAGATTTGCAGCACAAAAGAGCAATTGTAATAGAAACTATGACAAGATTGCTTTCTGTGGAGAAAACAACGTAGTCTGTTTGCCCTTTTGTGATGACATTAAACTTATAATTACTGTATATACATATTTATTTTAAGAAGTAAAAAACACATGATTTTCTGGTTCTAACTAATAATTTCTCTCAAAGCAGCGAGCCATCATGGACTACCTCCTGTCTCATCCAGATCAAAGCTGTTGGGTTCTGGATGGTTATGATGAGTTCAACAGCAAACTCCAGGCACAAGAGCCCAGTAGTAAAGTGTTGGACCCAGAGTGCCCCAGGGCTGTTCCCGAGCTCATCTCTGGGTTGTTAAATCGTCAACTGCTTCCTGGATCCACTGTCCTAATTACTTGCCGTGCCCCTTGTCGGGATCTAGAAGCACTTTCAGATAAAGTGGGGCATCTGATGGCTTGGAATAGTGAGGACATCAAGGAGTGTGTGTACAGTTTCTTCCAAGTAAAAGGTACAAAAAAAATTAATCTTGTTTTCACATGCTTTTATTTCACATAAAGCTTAGATTTAACAGGTGTTCATTAAAAAAAATACATTTAGTGAGAAAACACAAAGTCCTTGTCACTTATTAATAATTTTTCTCCAAATTCTACCAATTCTGAAGGTGACAGAGCCCAACAAGAGTTTGGGATACAGGCGGCAGACCTACTACTCTCCACGCGACACCTTCTTTCCATGTCAGCTCTCCCTGCATTCTGCAACATATGCTGCATCTGTCTGGAGCATTTATTACATGTGAAAAGCACAGAAATGGACAAGATGTCAGGAGGAACAGATGGCAAGAACGAGACAAATAAAGGAAAAGACAGAGTAGAGCAGATGCCAAGAGAAGAAGGAAACCCAGGAGACGAAGAAAGAAGAATGGAACGTGAAGTCCCAGCAATGGATGGGAGAGCCAGGCACCTTTCGATACGAGACCAGATCCCCTTCACTCTAACCCAGATCTGCCTCACTGTTTTGGGTTCATTTCTGAGACGTGACACTAACGAAGATAAAGGGTAAGCCACAACAAAGGCCATGACATTTCAAATGCGGTAAAAGCTTACAGGTGGAGCAGATAAAAATAAGTGCTGTTTCACAACAATAAAATAGGCTGTGTAGCAAAATATTCTGTAAATTGACAAAGTGAATTGTAAAATCATAGGTTTTCCTCTTTTTAAAAAAGTGTTCTCTCATCTCTTTCTCCATTTGCGCAGCACTGTTTACATTCTTGGCCAATATCGACGTGAGGTGCATGAGTTGAGTCAGCTGGCCTGGGAAGGTGTGGAGAGTAACAAGACTATTTTCCATGAAAAAGAAATTTCTCCAGATGTCTTGCAGGTTGCAAACAGGACGGGAATCTTATCAAAGGTGAGACATGGACAAATAAAATTGGTGGGTATTCTCTAAATGCCTGTCGGGATACTGGGGGTATAACTGGAAGGTAGAGCGATATCAGGAATTCCAAAATAATAACCTGGTACCTAGAAATAAACTAAATTAAATATCCTCTCTCCTCTCTCTTGCTCTCACTTTCATGTGAATTAATTAAACTCTCTACGTTCTCTTTGGGTGTGGATTGATATAAAAGAACTCAATATACCTTCACTCAGAAGTTTTATTTATCTTCTTCTGAATGCAAACTCTCAAGCAAAGCTGAAAAAAAAACCCATTAAAAATACCATATAGTGAATATCCCTTTAAAAAAAAAACAAAAAAAAAACTTGAGCATTTCACCTAGGACCTAAGGTTGAAGTGTCTACCTTGAGACCAGGTCCCGGGTTTGTTCCCAAGCCAGGTCACGCCAAAAATGGAGGCCTAAGGAGGTCGAGTGTCCTCCTTAAAATGATAAATGCATCCAAGATACAAACTTAAACCAAACATAAACATGCAAATTCATTTGCTGACGTGACCTCTTGATAAAAGCTTTCCTTGCTTGCATCACACTCATTCATATCACACTCACTTTTTCTAGACACCTGGTAAGCCCAAACTGGTGTAAAATTGTTTTTGTCAGCTATGCCTTCTTGCAGTCGTCACTGTAGGACCTTAAATTCATTCCAGTAAGTTTCTGAAATTGGAATACAGTCAACAAAAGTGTCTGCTTCACGCAGCTGTAACGTTTCAGATTGCTTGAGATCCCTGTGCGTCAAGTTGTCATCATAGTTTCCAAGTGAAGTTCCAGGCCAGATATTGTACAGTGCAAACACTTGTGCAATGAATGTTGAGAACAGTGCTAATGCAGTTGGTCCCATTTAAGTAACTGTTACTTGTGGTGTCTGATGGTGTGGTGCAGGCTTAGGTCTTTGCATTAACACCCTACTCACATGCAGAAAAAGGAAAAGGTCAGGTGGGCTTAAGCCTGTCACAGTGAAGAGCTGCCCTTCAGATCTTCTCTACCACCCACAACATGTACACATCTTTCAGTCAAGATGAAATGTCTTGGTACTGCTCCACGTGATGCCCCTCACAGAATTACCTTGGCTACAGAGTTCTGCCACGACTCAATGTCCTCAAAGGTTCCATTGGCAGGCCCTCAGCAGTGGTCAAAACACTCAAACTCTAACTTGGCCTCTTACTTATGACTCTTACCCATATGCAGTAAGTCTAAGTAGTCCATTGCTACCAGAAAATAACACTTGCTGAGTTCTGCCATCCCTGTGTTCAGACATGGGTCCTGAAGGTTACCAGTGATTAATGCAGATGGTGTAGCACTTGTTGAACCAGCAGACCCCCATGAGAATCTGCAGGGCCTTGCCTTCTTTGAGGCTTTGAAACAAAGCTATTAGTTTGCTGCTGGACACAGCAGGCTGGATAGTCCATCCACATTTTCACTTTCAAATAATGTGTTGTGCTTTATTTAAAGTGATATATAGTGATATAATCAAAAACATGTTTGCCAGGTGGAGGTCCAAAGTGACAACGGCACACTCGTCAACTACTACTGCTTCACTCAGCTGATATTGCAAGAGTTTCTTGGTGCGCTCAGAATAATGACCAGTCAGCATGTTAGTGATGACCAGCTGAAGAGAAGGTAACGGCCCATTCTGTATGATTTATTTGGAATTAAGATCATTTTCATTCTTTCTTTCTTTCATCTTTTGCTGTCAAACCAGCAAATGTTCTCACGTTAGTGACTAAGTCATAATAATGGTTCTTTTTCAGTTCCTAAAACACTACTTTGTATTCCTAAAACTAAACTCTCAGGCAACGTAAGTACTGTGAAGTAATTTGCACTTTTGTTGTGACTATACAACATATAAGGCAACCAGATTGTTGCCTTATTTTACAGTAAGGATCACGCCTGCAAATACTAACACGGGGGAGGTTATGTTGTTGTCTATCATTGCCTGCTGTTGTTTTATCTAGCCAGTACACCAGTAAGGGTAACGTGGAAAGTGTGCTATTTTGTCCCAATTACAATGTATGCAAATTGATTAGTTGTTGAAGATGAATGTCTAAAATGCCACTGATCAAGGACGCATGTCATTTCAAGTGTGTCTTGAAACTGCTGTTGACAGCTGTTAGGTAAATTAGTGGAGTAGAATAGAAAAGTGATGAGTACAATTTTATTTATTTTTTATTTTAATTTATCAAAACTCTAGATAGCGTTGTACTGTTTAATTTCACTATAATGTTTTGTTTTTGAATCACAGTCTGTGAAAGTTATTTAAATACGTGAATAATAATGCCACAGATACCAAGTAGTTCCACAGATTTGACCATACGGAGTTGTGTTTCATTCCAAGAATAACCTCTCTTTGAAATAAGATCAGCTGTGTAAGTTAGGCACATATGTGACATGTGTGACCCACTCCTTATATAGAGAGCAAAAACGTGCTGAGCCATGGTATCAGTGCAAGTAGCCTCCCTTTCTGGGAAGGTATCAGTGACCGTGAGACATGATCCAACAGGAGGTACAACAGGAACTTTAAAAAGCTTTTTCCATGCAGAGCTTCATTACAGTTACTATACCGCTGGCACGAAAAGACAAGGTTTCAGGTTCATGTACACCTTGTTACTTCAGCTGTTAACAAGCAAAATCAATGTGAATGAGGAATTTGAGCGATGTTAAACTTGTCTTAATGCAAAGTGTTGGAAACGCATGCCATGTGCGAGTTTGAGTCTGGCTTCAACCTTTTTGTGTTATTCTGCAGTTAATCAGGAAGACGGCAATAGCTGAAAAAGAATAGCCGAATGTTCCTATTGCAATTAAACAAACAAAAACGGTTAAGTAAGTGCTCAGAGGTTATACAAGAATAAACTTCAATTTATAAATGAATACATCTCTAATACTCCTAGTTTTGCTGTTTTAGAGTTAAAGGCATCACGCTGTCTTTTTAGTCTAGTTCCTTTTCTTTTGCTCAACAGTAAAGTTGTAGCAGGCAATTCTCGATATGAGGGAGTGATACAATACATTTTCTGCATCTACTGGTTTTTTGACGTGCGCAGTGCAGTTATCACTCAACGACGTACTCTCATTACTGACCATGCTCCCCTCAATCTGTCACAGATTCAATCTAAAAACTCGTTGGACAACTAAGTCAGACCAGAAGACACTCTTTGAGTCGCTGCAGCTGTTTGTGTGTGGTCTGGCAACCCTGGACTGCACTCCGGCCTTGGTCCAGATTGCCAGATCTTCTAGTGGAGCAGAGATCCAGTATTGGGTTAAAAAACGACAAGAACTGATTCTCCAACTGCTAAAAAGACTTTGTAACAAAAACACCTTAACTGGACCAAAGGTAAAAAAAATATATATATAAACTCATGGAAATCCTTGTAATTTAAGTAATTCTATAAGACACAATACTTAGTTGAAAACCTATAATTTGATGTGTTTTTATTACAAAATGTATTTATTACTTGCGTTGTTCCTCAGATGTTGGAGCTGTGTCACTGTATCCAAGAGTGCCAGAACCATGAACTGGCACGGCACTTTGTAACTACAAGACCCACCCTGGAGCTACGAAACATACGGCTACTTCCAAATGATATCGACGCTCTGGCCTTTGTGTGCAACTCCGTCGGTGATAATGGTGTGGGGCTGGACTTTGGAGCGTGTTCAATGGAGCTGGAGTGTTTAGATGTCCTGCAGAGGTGTCAAAACATTCAGCACCTATGGTAGGTTCAAGCAAATGGTTTGACAAGTGAATGCATGAAGTGCGTGACTCGCAAAGCGTCAGTGCCAAAAATCGTATGCCCGATATGTCTGCTATGTAAGGCAGGCGACAGTTTGAATGGCCACAAGAAGCTGGTGTTAAAAATTAGAATAGTGAGGTGTCTAGTGTTGATCTGTCAAGAATCTAAAGACCTAGACTCTAAGTGAAGAACAAATGTGGGAGGAGCGTTGGCTTTGCCACTCCTCAACAGACTGGCCAGCTGTCTCAAATGTTGCTAAACTAACAAAAGCTCCTTGTTTCTTATTGGGCCCCGCTGGCTGGAGCAGTTGCGTTCACTTGCAGAAGGTTTATTTTTTTCAGGCTCAAAGGGAAAATAGACATGGTAACAGTGCCTGTGGCTTTTCCATTCTGTCCACTGAGCAGCTCATCTCTCTGCCTTGTGGATCTCAAAACCACGAGCGCTGATAATGAAAGGGACTCGAGCCACTCATAGGAATGTAGCGAACATGACAAAATGTTCAACTTTCTCTTTAAAAACCATGGCGGACTCAAGACTTGTTTCAAGCGCAATGATTTCACAACTTCCAATTATCGGCTGAAGAAAGGTTATTTAGTATAATGCATATGTTGACTTAAATTTTGCTATGGATTTGTATTCATTTGTTTGAGATTTGATGTGAAAACAGGGTGAGCACCATGTTTTTGCTGTCTGTGAAATTTAAAACGTGGTTGGTTTCATGCCTTTGCTGCAATTACTTTTTGTTAATTAAAATAAAGGAATAACTTTTTGAGCACATTAGGGAAGACAAGTACTTTCTGGAAGAAGCTAAAAACTAGCTGTGTATTTAAATTTGCTATGCTCACACAAAAATGTTCAGGATTTCTCACATTTTTGTTTTTGTCTTGTCTTCGGATGCTACGCGTTTCAGCTTCCAAAGCCGCAAGTATGGCGACAGATTTGCTGAGAAGCTGTCCACCATTTTGCCAGAGTTCAAGATGTTGAAAAAACTAGAGTAAGAAAGCCTCTGTGTTGTGTACATTCTTTTTCTCCATTCCCCTTCCCTCCCCTACTCCAACTCTAATGGTTTGTCGGCCCTATAAAAGCAATTGTCATTATCAAAATTTGCCACTCATTCGATATTTTTCCTTATCGCAAGGTTTTGTGCCACCAGCCTGACTGGTGTTGGAGCAGCAACTCTGGCCTCTGCGATACAAAAATGCCCACACATCAGAGAAATCAAGTATGCTTGCTTCTTTGCCGTCACCTCGGCAAACGTATTAAAGTTCAGAAAGAGTGAATATTTTGAGTAAATCTGACTTTGGAAATGTTTCTGTTTCTACATCGTGACAGTTTAAGTAACAACAATCTGAAGGATGCCGTTATCAAACACATCGCTGACGTTTTTTTCACCAGTTGCTCAACATTGGATCTTGTCATGTGAGTACATACTGATAATCAAATGTCCTTTCAAAAGAAGCTTCTTTTGTCTATTCCAACTTGTGTGTACAGTGTGTGTCCCTGTGACGACTGAAAATGTTTCTACAAAGTGTGTTTTTTCGGAGCGATCTCCACTTTTCTCACTAAACTTGAGGGGTTTTGTTCACGCGTGCTCATCTTGTGCGTATTCACAGGTTGGGTCAGAACAACAGCTCTCTGAGAGCAGTGGAATATCTCATTCAGAAGTTATCTACATGTTCAAACATCCAGGACATTCATGTAGAGTGCGTATGAGCTCACTCATCAACCATCACATATCAACAATGTGGCACAGACACTAAACAGTTCTACACCAGACTGTTCTAAACATGTGCATGAAGTATTGCATATATAATCTTATGATATAAAACCTTTTTTTTTTTTTGTCCTTTTTAGTGGGGTTAAAACTTTGAAAGTGACTCTCTCACAAAGCTCCGACGCAAACAAGTGAGTTTCATGTTTCATATCTGCTAGAACAGTGAAACGCATGAATTATGAACATCAGTAAATTAATTTTTATTTTTTTGCCCCCTGCAGCCAGAAGCCTTCAATTAGGTAAGACAGGCAATTTCAACACAATTAATATTGATGATTTTATTCCCAACTTGGAAGTATTAACAGGGTTCAAGTATGAATACCAGCCTATCTGCAGAACCACGTTTGATGCCCTTTGTTAATTTAATGCTTTTTCCAAATTTTGTGTTTATTCATTTTCGATATACTTTCATGTTTTCTTTTCTCCCACAGCTTGCTGAACCAGAATTGGAGCAAGTCTGAGTTGAAAAGAATCGCTGCATCAGTAGAAAACTGCCCACCATTGTCCGTCCTGGAGTGAGTAGCCGTAAATACGTTTTTCCAACTGTCTGCCATGTTTAAAGTCGCTCAAACTCCCATTCTCCCACACTGTATCCTCGGAGAACCAGAGTTACACTGTAACCCGATGTTCACCATTAATGTGTGCGCATTTGTACATTCCTGTCTCGCTTATGCATGTGAATGCGTGTGCACCCTAGTTTGTCGGGATGCCAGTGGCACGTGGAAACTCTGAGGACGCTGGCTCAGTCCGTGCCGAGGTTCAACGTCACCGAAAAGATCACGTAATAATTATTTCGTTGCATTTTCCTCCACCGCACACGACTGGCAGAGATGACTGCTCCGCTGGTTTTACACTAGAAAGATGAGAATAGCCATTTGCCTGTCTGCAACAGCTGATGCGGTGCACACAGACTGTTGACGTGCAGTGTCTCTTCTCAGGCTGAATGACAGTGACCTCTCAGTGGGCGATCTGGTGATTCTGACGCAGCTGCTGTCTGACTGTGCCGCCTTGAAGGGGCTTCTTATCAGGTGTGAACTTACCCACGACGTGCACAGCCGCTCAGAGGGAACAAAACAATATTTAACCATCTGCCTCACAAGAGACTGTAGTGTAAATAAATGAATGAATGAAGGAATAAATAAATAAAAACAAAAGGTCCTTGGCATTCAGCCAAAGGCTCCTGCAGCTTTTCTAGAGGAGTACTTATGGGTTCAGCCCTTCACAATAACCATGTTGTAAAAGAACGAAGAAAAACACTTGAACAATCTTGACCGAGGTAGAGGGTTATTTTCATTCTTAGGTGGTGGTGCTAGCACTGCTCTCTGTCACTGTGGTTTTCATTGTCATAGGCTGGAGCCCAGTCCTGCCCAGGTGACCCTGCAGTTCTCTGAAGGAAAGGAAACGGAAGCGGCTGAAAATTCAAAAGTCCTCAGGTGCGTATCGTTAAGCCCGAACCTCCAGGTGCAGTGGCAATACACGTGGAGTTCTGGAAGCAAACTGTACTGACTTTGACTTTGTTTTAATGACTCTATCTTAATGTCAAGTATGACGCGTGTGGATCTGTTTCCCTCAGTCTCGCTTGCTGTGGTCTGTTTCCTGCTGATTTGGAGAAAGTTTTGAAGAGTTTGGGAACCTCATCTGGTATCTCCTTGCTAGAGTAAGTTCCACTGCTAACTGACTTCTTATGATTCGAGCTAAACGTTTTTCTCAATAGAAAATAAACCCACACAATTTTCCACGTTGCCAGACTAGCGAAGATGATGGCATTGTGTTACGTTGCACGGTCTCGGGCAAAGAGTTGGCAAAATTCAGATTAAATGCTGTGATATTTGTATCCACTGAAGTAGCTGCAGCTTTGTCATACTCATAATCATTTATTCCAACTCCATGTCCATGTCCAAATCGATCTCTCTGGTCTTTCCGTTCTTCCTTTTACATTTCTTCGTTTTTTTTCGTATTTATATTTCTGAATTTATATCTATGTTTCTAAATTTCAGTGTGTCTGGCAACCACTTAAACAGCAAAGGTCTGAAGAAACTGTTGGATTTCCTTCGTCACTTGCGGGGCATCAGGAAAATTGAGTAAGACTTTTGTGCAAAAGTGGTGCGACTATTGCCACACATGAACGATTGTGCATTTTAGTGCACAGAGCGTTTCCTGAAATCGAAAAGGAAAGTTAAAAGTGTTGTGCGTTTGGTGAAATGTACTTAGGCCAACAGGCACTCCATTTTGCATTCTTACCTAACTGGTTTCATGTGAGACAAGATGAGTAACACGGTTTGTGTGGTTTTGCAGGGCCAGCAACAACAGTATCTGTCTGGAAGATGTGGTGCTTTTGGCTGGTGCTTTACGTAACTACGTCAACTTATCTCAAGTTCAAATCAGGTGATCTGTATACATTTAAGATATGCAGTATTTTTTTTCTAGCAGTTTAGGAATTCAATTCTACCTGTTTGTCAAAGTATTGCTTTATTAATGTTTGAATATATAAACATTACAGTTCAGATGAAGTATTGATTGGGTATGCGGTGGTTTCCTTAAAAATGAAACCGACAATCTCTATGTATTATCTTGCCACATTTGTTGGATCAGTATCTGTATTCTCTTGCAGTTTGTTACAGTTTGTACTTTTGGTTTCGTTAGCAACAATAGACTGCTTTGTTTTCTTTCTTTGAGGCTATATGAGTCAATCAGGTTTAGTCCGGAATATTTTTCCTGACTTACAATTTTTAAATTGGTAAAAGCTTAACAGACTGCCTATACATACATTAATAAACGTGTACACTCACAGTACAATAAAAGTAATTTGGTTTTCCTACACTTAGAACGGTTCAATATGTGCACACAACCTCTGCCCACTCCAAGTCTCCAATGATTCATACCACGAAAAAAACTATTTTTTTAAAACAGGGCAAAGCATTTATCTGGAGAGACTTGAGGGTCAAGCTGGTTTCCATGATATGTTCAGTAAATACAAGTGGTGATGAAATTGATACATTGCTAACATGTCACTGCATTGTTGCTTCTGCAGCAATGAAGGCAAAGACCAGTTGACACTTCACTTCAGTCCTTACAAAAGGTAAGTTGTCACACCCCACACGTCGCCGTTAACGCGTTCCTTTTGTCAGTTAAGTTCAATATCTGTCCATTTTTTTCAGTTTTGGAAAAGAGCAGCTCAAGACATTCAGGTACAGTGGTCTGTCTAAGAAAAATTGTGATTTTTTTTTTTATTATTATATTTTATATACATGTGACTCATAGATTATAAAAAAAACTGCAACTGTTCCTGTTTAGGATCAACAGGAGCGACGTTAAGCCAGCCAACATCACCGCAATATGTCAACAACTGGTGAAGTGTCGCTCCGATTTGGAGTTAGAGTAAGTATTTTTTTTTTTAATTAATTATAATAATCAACAATGTGTATGGAAATGAAATAACTTTTTTTTCAACATTCTTTTATCAAATCTCAAACTGTCACTGTGAGATGAGTGCAACTTGTGCCATGAGTTTGATTTAATTTCGCTCGGCATTATTGCTGTCATTATCAGTGAAAAGACGGTTATGAATAGTCACACAGGCTTTGTTTGCTCTGTTTCAGTTTCTCTCACTGCTCACTGCCGGATGAGGCTGTTGAGAGGCTCTGCGCGTTCTTGTCCAAGATGACATTTCTGCGGAAACTCAAGTACGAGTGAAAGTCACAAACAAGCTCATTCTGCTCAGAATCATTACTGTAGTTGCACATGGTTTTTTTTTTTTTTTTTAATGAAATTTTATAGTCGTTTAGGTAGAATCCTTACTGATCTTTTATTTTATATCCATGGCCTCTATCACAATGAAAATATGTGTGGCAACAACGAACATGTTGAGAATGTTCCAAAAAACGACCTACTGTTTTCTACTGTCATTTTCTCTATGTTGCCCCCGGTGGCTGGTTGCAGTATAAACCAAAAGGTTTGCCCACCGTGTTAACTCACTTGTGGAGGTGTCAAATGAGCCAACCAGGAGATTGCAACTCATTCTCACTCACATATATTTTGCTGCTGAGTTTTGGTTGAAGATTAGTCGGTTAACATGTGGCTGATCTTCTCTCCTCTCGCCCAGTGTCAACCACAGCATCACGTCCACTGGTGCAGCGTTGATGTTGGTCAACTGTTTGACTGTCAGCGAGCGAGTCACATCCATGGACCTCAGGTAATTTGGGCCTCAGTAGCCCGAGAATCTGAGACGGTAACCGCATTAACGCCACATGTTCTACTTCAAACCTTTATTTAGGCCTTGCGCTGAATCGTACATCCATTTCGATGAAGACCGGACAACACATTCCAGCTGCAGGTTTGTCTTAAGGAGTTCCTCATACTCTTGATTTCGCAGTTTCCTCTGAGTTACTTTAGTTTTACACTTGCCCACCACAACCCTTTGACTTCCTGTGCAGTGTGTCATTACAGTCGGCTCTTTCAGCGGTCTTTGCATTGCGGCTTCAAAGAGAAGTGGTCTCATGTAGAGAATAAAAAGCTGCCGATACAGTTTCATTTTTAACATACATCTATTTTAATTACTTAAAGCGACAACGCACAGTTTAAACATAAATGTTTCCAATTGATGTGACATGCACTTTTACTGGCCAAGTACCAACACGGCAACAGAGTGCATTACACTACTGTACAAAGTACCATGTCACAGATTCAGTGACTTAAGATTCAGTGATCAGATTTCAGTGTTCAGGTAGTTGATTAACCCATTAGCCATGCTGTGCTCTGGTCATAGAAACTGTGCACGTACATATAAAACATCATTGAAAAGCATAAAAGTACATAAAGGTTGTCTGTAGTGTACAAGGTAGTTAAAGTAAAGTAAACACTGACATTTGTTCTGTAACTCTTGCAGCACGTACAGTGTGTTTATTTCTCCTTCTATCCGGCCAGAATGACCCACTTCACCGTGAACAGTGAACACGTGAATAGACTGACTGACATCCTGCTGCAGACATCCCACCTGTATGATCTGGAGTATGTCTCACACACACACACACACACACACACACACACACACTGCCACAAAACGCCACCCATGTGTTAAAAAAATAAAAAAGTCAGCACATTTACCCCTTTTTGCTTTGCTCCCAGTTTGTCCAGTAACCAGCTGGGGGATGAAGGAGTGAGGAGTTTTCTGGCTGCTCTACCAAAACTCAACATCCTCAGATGTGTCAAGTAATTTCAGTTTACTCGTCATTTCCCCATTTCTGCAACACCTCTGTTCCGCGGTGCAGAAAACATGCACAAAAGTTGAAAACAAACAATTTTTCTTCTTCTTCTTCTTCTTCTTCTTCTTCTTCTTCTTCTTCTTCTTCTTCTTCTTCTTCTTCTTCTTCTTCTTCTGTGTTTCCTATCACAGTTTAAGCAATAATGGCCTGACACTGCAGGGACTGTTTGACGTGATAAGGATGCTGTGCACCTGTGAAAATGTCTGCGCCGTGGACATCAGGTGACTAGAGACCATTTTCCCACCATGAACTGTAAAACAAGCTTTTTCAATGGAACTGTTTGAATAACACTTGTCTCATCTGCGAACTTGACATTCTGGCAGTTTGACAGAAGAGAGGAGATGTCTCATCTGGTTTTCTCAACACAAAGACAGTGAGAAGTCTTTAAGGTAGGAATTTATTACCCTCAATAAACCTCATTTTTCTTTCCAGGAATACAGTCTGTACTTTACTAGACTCTGATCATATCTGATGTTGATGTTATGATGGTGGTAACCTAGAAATGATGAATTACTGTCTGGGCAGTTGATTCAAGACTTCTTCAATCACACACACACAAAAAAAATCCTCCTTGCTGCCTCTTCCTTCTCAGAATCGCAGAAAGTAGTTTGGAACGTGACCACCTGGTGAGCCTGGCAGAGATTGTGTTCGCTTGTTCCCGTCTTACCAAAGTAGAGTAAGTAGTTCCTTCATTGATCAAAACAAGCATGAAATCTCAAAACCATCCAGGTGTTGAACTAAACGATGGGGATGCGGCTCATTAAAATTGCCATTCAATTGGTCACAAATTCCTGCATACAAATGCAATATAATATACAACCGTTGACACAATGTAACATTGTTTGCACTAAATCACATCGTATATGTTGCTATTTGAACTACATGAGGTTGAATACTGAAACGTTTTTCCTTATGTGAGAAATATAAATCCGTCTTTAGCCGTCACATTTAGTATTGGATTTATTTTCTACCTATTTTGTCATTAAATATTTTCTAGTTACATACAAGGGTGCTTGCGGCCCTATTGCAGGTTCATGCTAATTAGAAACACAAGACGAGACTCGATGTCAATCCAAAGTCCTTTATATACAAAACACAAGCCGGACTTTGTTTTGAAATATGTTTGCGTGCGACATGACCGCCATTATCTAAACGCCATGTCGGTATGTTTTCTAGACATTCCAACAGTGCGTACCAAATGTTTGTCTCATCCACGTTATTAAAAATAAGCTCTGCGCTCCCATTGCTTCACAGGTTCCTGAACAATTTGCTGCTGGCAGACTGGATTGAAGACTTTGTCCAGCTGCTGAACAGCATGGAGAGGCGTTCTGCGTGAGGTGAGAGGGATCAGAGCTGAAGGGTATTTTGGAACCACGGGACCTATTTGCAGGTCCTTGAACTATTTTAAAGGCAAGACCTTTCATGGTCTATTCACGCAACGGGAGCAGTTTTAGTTCCGCCAACCCTCTGCAGATAACTAGGGCCATGGTGTGCAACTGTGTCAGTTACATGTGTATATGCCACATGAATGGTGAACACCTTGCAATTGAATTTTAGAGTTGGTTCAAGGTTATTTAATGTACAACTGGATTAAAAAACAAAAGCAAAAATCAAAGTGTTGAAATGCAGTCACAGAGGGACCTCTTGCTGATTGGTTCAGCTTTACCTTCCGCACCCTTATCAACATCTGCACATTTTTACTTCACATTATTGCATAGTCTTGTGAATAGCCGTGTGGTTCCTCCGTGTTCCTCCTGTTGGAGCAAATGCAGATTGAAATGTGAAATCCGTGCTGTTTCTGCTGTTCTTCCTGTTGGCACAGTCGTCTGCGCTGTTGTAGCCTGTGCTCAGTTTCTTTATCAGATGTAGATGTGCACCAAAAAAAAAAAAAAAAAAAAAATAGTTATTGACGGACAGAGCCACTGACCCATCCACCCCCTCTAACCAACCTTTTGTTTCCCGTTTTAGCTTTGACGAGAATTGGATCCAATCGCAGGAGGCCATAAATGTGGTGTGCCGCTGTCTGAACATTAACAGGAGAATACACACCGTCAGGTAGCTTCCGAGTGTGAGCACAGTGGAAATGCACCTTCACACACACACACACACCGTGCGAATTCAAGCTAGAGCGTGTTCACTTTGCAGGGTTCAGTGCACCACACTGCAGCTGTGCTTCACGAAAGCCTCCGGAGTGGCTTCAGTCAGGTCAGTCATGAATTTAAATTGAACAGCATTTCCCTTCCAA
The DNA here is from genome assembly GCA_009823395.1 of Thamnaconus septentrionalis. Taxonomy (NCBI): domain Eukaryota; kingdom Metazoa; phylum Chordata; class Actinopteri; order Tetraodontiformes; family Monacanthidae; genus Thamnaconus; species Thamnaconus septentrionalis. Next base: position 21,095,350 of record CM020513.1, read on the forward strand.
AGGTGTTTGCATATCGTCGCTCGTTGCTTTTTCACCAACTTCTTCTTTAACTTCCTTCACGATACGATAGAAACAGGAACTTTGGTGTCGATACGACACAATTTGTCTCACTCTCTATTCTAATTTTAGCTGAGCAGTAAATGAGGCCACCTGGCTGAAATGGCTTGTTTAAAACTTCAGAGGTTTACACCATTATATCAGAGCAATAATTCCTGCATGTCGGACAAAACGGTGTTTTGATCTACTGTAAGATGCATTCTCATATCCAGTCAATGAAAAAAAGAGGTGCGTTAAAATAAAGTTATTCAACAAAATTCAGAGTGTTGCTGAACGCCGTTCTGTTCTGTTTTCAGCGCTGACTCATCCGATCGGCCTCCGTCACTGCTGACAGAGAACATTGGGTACTTTTTCCTTCCTTCAATGCGTCTTCCAGTCGCATGATCTTGAGTGAACTCTTCCGGTGAAATGCGAACACCATGGCAGCTCGTTTTGTCTAAATGAAGTCTACTGAGAAAGGCCATTTGGCTTAGAAATACATACAATGATGTTTTGTTGATTGTCAACACAATCGTCTAATCCTCCCCCCTCAGCCTGTTGGACTGTGCAGTCGAGGGTCATCAGCTTGCAGCCATGACGAGCATCATCCAGGAGTGTCCTGCCCTGACAGAGTTTCAGTGGGTTCCTCTCTTTTGCAAATAGATCAAAAAAGAGACAAAACAAACAACATGCTGGTTTCCTATTTTATTAGGTTTCTGACACACAGCAGCTTGGGTCAGACGGGAGCGGAATTTCTCTGCTCGGTTGTTCTCGCCCTGCCCAAGCTCACTTCCCTCAGGTGAGATTTCCTTTCTTTTTACTCGTTTGGCGACACTTTCACCGTCTTTTTTTTTATTCCGGCTTGAAAGTGCGAGAATGATATTCATCCACCTGGATCTCTGTTTTTTTTTTCTTCGTTGCAGTATTGCTTCCAAAGTGACTTGGCTGGATGAGAGGCTGGCGGAGGCCTTTTCCCGGGCCACAACCATTCAGTGCTTAAAGTGAGTGCACACAGGTTTTTGTCTTATTCACAATAAGCAGGAGGCCTAAGGAGGATTTTTTTTCTTTTTACATGTACGCCAAAGTATCTTGCAGTTTTTCCTGTCAAACAAAACAATTTTTCGGAGATGTCATGTTTGTTTTAGCTCAGAAATCTCACCCTCAAGTAGATGCAAATCTTTCTGGACAGTGATTCCTTGTTTCCTTGTGTTTTTGTTTTTTTTGTGGCTGTTTTCAGTCATTAAATACCTTTGATTGGTGGTCCTGGATGGTTACTGACCAAAATATTTCAACAGTTTCGAGAGTCAGTCAGTCAGTTTTTTTTTTTTTTTTCACCCTTAGTCTGTCCGGTCATGTGATCACTGAGACGACAGCTCCATTAATGTCGAGGATGTTTCTCCGGCTGCGATCACTCACGTAAGAATCTATCATGAAGCCTTCCTGCGGAGCGATCCGCGATCCTCACGTGTCAGAAATGTTCTGTAGTGAACGCAGCCCTCTTGTCCTCTCCAGGCTGTCTCACTGCGTCCGCCCTGGCACCACGCTGCTGCTCGTCAAAGCTCTGGAGCAGTGTGTCAGTTTGGAAGGCCTCTGGTAAGAGACGTGCGGCGCGTGCGAGTTTTGAGCGGCCGCGCGTACTTCGCCCAGCGTAACGTCCCAGTGTGTGTGTCTGTGTCTGTGTGTGTGTGTGTGTCTGTGTCTGTGTCTGTGCCTAGCCTGGACACGTTGCTGCTGGATGAGGAGAGCATGGCGTGTCTGGCACAGTCGTTGAGGAATCTCAAGTCGATACGGCGGCTCAAGTAAGGAACGCAGACTTCAATGTTGTTGTCAAAGGCACATTTTGAATAAAAATGTGCTGGAACAGGAGCACAACATAATTCATTCTTATGTTAGCAATAGTGGTTTGTTTCGAAGTTTACAAGCGACATTTTTATCAGAGTTTCAGGTAATAATTTTATTGATGGATTTAGTAGGGAGTAACTGGCACAAAAAGTGCACATTTTTAGTTGGATGATTCAGAAACTGTAACAAAGTTCATGTTAATATTTATTTAATTCACAAAATATTTTCGTTGACTTTGTAAGGCCGCCCTCCACGATAGGTGCCCCATAGTACGATGACATTTTAGTCACACGTCCAGTGGCTTACTACTCTCTTTTGTCCAGTGTCCAAAATTAGTGTTTGTTAAACTTGAAGCAACATATAATGTTTTATCCTGACACCTGTAAACTGTGTGATCCCTTACTGGAGTTACGCCTCGAATAGCTACATTTCTGCAGGTGTTGGATGAGGAAATATTAGACACACAGTTCAACAAAATACCACTTGCTGAGGACTCTGTCCTTAAAATCACAGTCTGTTCTGATTTCAGTGATTGCTAGCATATATGCTTTAGCACAGGTTCTAAAAAAAAAAAAAAAACTGAGCACATATTAAATACAACAAGACTAAAAACTGCACTAAACCTGCTATAGGCCCATAAAGAAAAACGCTGCTTCAAAATGCTAATTTGTAAAATGGGTTTCGCTGTGTAATGGGAGCTTTGAAATATAGTCGCTGGCCAGAGCGGCAGGACGCTACTGTCGCAGGCTAGAGAACAAACAAACATAACCAGTCTGTTTATGACAACTAATATAGCAATATAACCTTTGGAAGGACACTTGATTGCATTAAATGTCTCTTCCTCTCTAACGTGATATCGGAGGCTCAAATGGCTCCAGGTGGACATTAGCGCCAAGCGTGAATCCACGTTACTCGCTGCCAAAAAAAATAATCATTAGACACAATCTGTGTCCTGTTCCAAGTACTTCTCATGGCGGAAATGATTCCGTGACATTGAGACGTCCGTCCCTTCCACAGAGCTCTCATAGAGATGTCCGTCCACTTGCACATTGGCACTGACACTGATCCACACGCAACGGCACTCCAGCGATTAAATCTATTTATGATCGTAAACACTTGCGGTCAAGAACCCGGCCAAAAACTGCTGCTTCTCCCGCTCGCGTTACAGCCACTGTTGCTACTGCTCGTCATACCAGCCTGTCATCGAGCCCTCTTGAAGCCCGTCATAAATGCCTAGCCCGCTCCGCTCCGCTCCAGTCATAGTGCTAAGCTGTAAAGTGGTTTCCTGCTGATGGGCTGCCAAGGCAGAACGCAGACAGCAAATGTCAGTCGATCCGCGCGATATAGAGACGTGTATTTACATCGGCATAAATAATCCTCTACTCACGTCAGGCTTTGTTGAACATCGTCATCACTTCCTGTTTCCCTCCCTTGATGAACATCCGCTGCTAGGCTGCGACCGCAAAGACAGAGGCTCCTCCCATAGGAGTGAACCCAGATGAAAGTAAATGTTCCATGGTATTGGTGGAATAGAGCTGAATATTAAATGAACGGGCGACGACTAGAATTAATTCTGTCTTTTTTCCACTGCAAATGTTGAGTTGAGTTGACTTGGACAAGATTGCAGTGAAACATAGAAGCAGCTTTGTGTCCTTTTCTGCCGAAAATATGTTCACGTTCACCGTATGTACGTAGGTAGGGAGAGATGTGCTTCATTTTTTGGTGATTGAATAATGTTGGTCTTTTATGGTGGTGGTGTTAGAGCTCATCTCAAAGTGAAACTCAAACCTCAGGATGAGTCAAACTCAGACACACACCCACAAATGACTTGACCTACTTATGTGTGCTTTATTGTGTTGCAGACTAAGCAAGATCACCACTGCACTGGGAAATACAGAGGCAAACAGTGTGTTGCCTATCGCAGTTGCCTTGGAAGGATTGACAAACATTGAGGCACTTGAGTAAGCTTGTTTAACGTTTTGTTGTTGTTGTTGTTTGTTTTTTTTACCTTTTTTTGCACGTAAACAGTCGGCTATGATCAAAGCAGAGTCAAAGAAAACCTCCCAGGTGCTTGCTGTACTGGTTGTCACCATTGCTTTGCCATTTGCGCTGTGTTGCTTCAGGCTGGAGGGCTGGAGGATGAGTGATGAAGGAACTGAGCAGCTAACTAGCATGTTGCCCGCATGGACCAAGCTCAGGAGAGTCAGGTAGCAACAGCCGGCGGAACCTGTCGGAAGCACAGTTGATCTTGTGGCGCAGTATTGCAGTCATAGGCTGCGCTTCCATTGCAGTTTTTTGCAGAATAAAAGGGATATTTCTAAAATTTTCCAAAAAGCACAATTGCGATTTGCAGGTGTTTGCTGGACTGGATGAAACTTTGTAGCTTCTTTGAATCAGAGCTTGTGTCATCACCTTCTATCCATTCTTCTGCGAGGTGTAAACCCGGTCCCTTTTCCCCTTTGTGAATAATATTTTAGAAAATTGATTACAAAAGGTCATCTTAAATGCATTTTATTAACTATTAGTGACAATAACAAATCGATACTTTTATTACCTTTTTTAAAAATATATAAAACCCCCTTAAAATTTTGCTTTGAGGCTTTCAGGGGGTCTCATGGGACCCCAGACCTTCCCTGTATTTCGCACACTGACAGTAACTAACATCTTTGATCAATGTATGTCTATAATAAAAGACTCGGCAACATTTATCTTCAGTCAGCTGTGGTTTGAGTAATCTCCTGATTATTGAATTAACACGATGAGAGTAACTTTTTTTTTTTTTTTTTTATCAACCTTATCTCACTCAACAAGGTCTCACATGTAGAAAGGCACAACCACTGCTTGGCTGTAATTGTGTAACATGTCCGTCACTCACGACACGCCAGCCATTTACTAGAGTTTTCACACCCTTTTTATAGAAGGCAGCTGTTACTTAGAGTAGGTCATTAGGTAGGCCAAACATCCGCAAACATTTTGGCCTTTATCACTGGAGGCTTTTTCTGCACTGTGTTATTTACGCATCAATCCATGGTATTGCACTACATGAAGTGTCTAATGTGTGTGCGTGTGTGTGTGTGTGTGTGTGTGTGTGTGTGTGTGTGTTCGTATGGGTGCACGTGCATGTTGCCAGTCTATCTAATAACAGTATCAGCGACCACTCAGGAGATCAGCTGCTGCGGACTCTTAAAGGCTGCGTTTGTCTTGAAGAGCTTCAGTAAGAACACATTTTACTTTCTATGTATGTTTTACTGGATTTTTGTTTTAGTGAAGTTATAAATTGCTATCAAATACAAAAAAGAGACTATAAATGCTATTACAGGGGACACTGACGTTAAAAAAAAAAAAAAAGTATTTTCAAATTGACATTCAAAGACATGAGATAATGGCTCTGTTAAGACAATATTCTGATATATTATCGTGGTAAAAATTGGTTCTTCCCAGTCTGTGACTGAAAAACAAAACTGCATTAAAAATGATTGTTTTATGTTTTCAATTTTACGTGGGAGCGCACAGCATGACAGTGTTGTCAGTGGCTGTGAGGGTGGCAGGATTAGAACAAATTATGCAAATCAAACTGTACCGTCTCATGGATGTCGATGAGTTTTATCAGTCAAGACCTGCTGAGAGCAAACAAAGAAATTTGCTGAGCTACGTATGTGTGAAAGTAGTGCACATAGCCAGTAGTAAAAGTCCAGTGTGTAAAATTTGGCATGATTTATGATTTTTTTTATCTTGGAAAAAGTTTAAAAAGCCAGAGGACAATGAAGAGTTTTCCAGCGCTGACAGAAGGTAATCAAACACCTTCGCATCAGTACGTGATCTACGCCGCGGCTGGAGTGATATTATGACTTAGCGCACGCCGCGCTCAACGTCATCCCGTGTGGCAGGTGGAAAATGTCATGTTGTCGCATGACCGATGTTGTTGATGTGGTCAATTTCATCAAAACAAAGAGCCCTGAAAGCGCGGCTACTCTCTGCACTTTGTGAGGAGATGGCAGCACAACATAAAGCTGTGTCGTTTGCATGAAAAATGTTCTTCCTCCAAGGTGGGCCGTGACAGAGAAAGTTTGAGAACCACTGCCCTAATGCCATGCAAGTCTATGGGGTCAAAAGTCAACTTTGTCCTAGAGACATGGGGCCACTTGCAGGTTCATCGGGATCCCTCAAGACACAGCCACGTCAAATTTGGGCCTTCTAGCCCTGAAATACTGGGGCTAGAAGTCTTTCTAGGCCCTTTCTGGGGGGGGGCTTGACAGAGAAAGTTTGAGAACCACTGGTTTAGCACAACTGTCATTTGTTAATGATTTTGCATTTATATTTAAATTTAAACGATGAATTGGGTTTAGAGTTAGACGACCTTAACCTTCATCCATAATTTATCAAGTATGAATACACAATCGACAGACAAATAATAGGTGACTAATTCTAAAAGTGTGTGCTAATTATGAAGTGCTACCGAATAAATCTTTGAATTTCTGTGTCCGGGTAGGATTAGAGTTTGTCTGTGCTCTCTTCCAGCATGTCCAGTAACAAGCTGGGTGATGTCACCGCTGCCACCATGGCTCTTATTCTTCCCTCACTGACACGCATCACCGTGCTGGAGTAAGACGCCATCGCACCACAAGGTACAACGCGGCCCAACTGACTCCTCTGGTTTCCGTCTGAGAGTTGTGTTCTTTTTGTTCCCCCCCCAGTCTTTCGGAGAACGCGATTGGCCACGAGGGGTCGGCCAGTCTGTCCGAGGCGATGGTTGGCTTGAAGAATCTCACCAGGCTCCTGTGAGACACTCGTCGCACCGCTTAGGGCTCGGCGTAAACGCACAGACGGAGAAGCAGATTGCGTTTAACTTTTTGTTCTCTTCCTGGGTTTTTCAGTCTGACCTCGGTGGGGACGTCGGAGCTGTGCGCTGTAGCTGCTAACCTGGCTCACTGTGCTCTCATACAGGATGTGGGGTGAGATGAGAAATTGTAATATTGCGCCGCATTGGTGAGCTGAATGTGGTTGACCTATATCCTTGGTGAGTTCTAAAAAAAAAATAAAAAAAATGCTGTGTGTGTGTGTGTGTGTGTGTGTCTGTCTGCAGGCTGGGCTGGAATAACTGTGGCGATGAAGTAGCAGTGGAACTGGCCAAAGTTATGCCACTTTGTCAGAAACTCACCAGAATAGAGTGAGTTTTCTCTCTCAATGCCAGTTGTATTTGTGTTATTTTGTGTTAAGTTTGTCTTTGTACTGCAGTGGAACCTGCGACAGCCAGTCTGTGTTCTAGAAAAAAAACATGATGAGGAATGTTGTTCAAATAGCAGAACATTTGTGTAAAAACTAAAAAATCAAAGTAACTCTATACTGTGTAATGGTGTAATGAAGTACTCGGTATCGGTGAGTACTGAAATGCAAGTTGTCGTACTCGTCTCGTTCCGTAAAAAAGCGCTCTCGGTGCGTCCCTCATCTAATCGTCTACCAGCTCACAGCAGCGGCTAAATGACGGACTGAGCAGTAAAATGAATATGTTGGCCTTATTTATGAAGTTATTTATTGTTTTTCACATGGTAATATTTGAAATGAATCTGACAAGATGGGGCTGAGGCTCCATCAACGGGGAGAAGCATGAATAATTTGATGGTTCCAGCAGTCATGTGGTTGCCCAGAGATTACCTTCATTAAACATGTATGCTTAGCGTGTCACGTACGAAATTTGCACCGGATGTTGTGTGTAATGTTGTCACCGCAGTTCATTTTGCAGCCAAAACGCAAGAGGGTTGAGGGTTCAAATCCCATTTTACAGCGTGGGGATTTAAATGTTCTCACCGTGTGTCTTCCCCCCCCGCCTCCGCCTTCAAAAAACTCTGTGAGACTGCTAAAGTCAGATTAGCTTAAACAGTGGCATGCTCAGTCACAGCGGCTCAGCGCTAACCGTCAACTCTGATGCCGCAATTTCGTTGTGCAGATGAAACGGTTCTGAAATCAGAAGCTTTAAGGTTGATTTACTCCTTCACGTTTGAACCTTTGAGCTTTGGCCTCTTTGGGCTTTCAATGAAAGCAACCCCACTCAGTCATTATTAGTATTATGAACCCCATGGAATAACACCGACGGTCTACAACCAGTAGCATTGCATTCCCAGCAGACATGCAAATAAAACCAGAAATAGTTTATCAGACTTTAAACAGATTTTCAATTGCTTAGGGACTTCTTCTATTTTTAAATACAGTGCTTTCAATTAGCCACTGTTTTTTAATACCTTTCTGTGGGGACTTTTATTTGTATTTTATTTAAATCCTCAACCTCATGCATTCACCCACGTTTGTCTTTCTTGCTCTCAGTTTGGAGTCAAACAATGTGAGTGTGTTTGGAGCCGAAGCTCTGGGCAAAGCCTTGCAGGCCTGTCCTGCTCTGCAGCTCATCAGGTAAGCTGACTATCAAGATGAAATGAAAATCAGTTTGTGCTTCAGATCTATTTGCTGGACACTTTCAACGCACGTGAATTCATTCATTGTGCTGCATCCGCTGTGTTTTTCAGGCTGTGGAAGAACCAAGTCTCTGCCAACAATGCCAGCAGGCTCCGGCTGATGGACAGAAGGCTGAACTTCTCATCGACTTAATATTATCCTTGCATGCTGTATCATTTATCACATCAGGCATTTTGTTTATGGGAATGCACTGATTTGATTTGAGCTGGAGTGACAGTGGCCTAGTGGTAAAGGTCCGCAATCCAGACATATGCACAGGTTGTGTGAAAAAAGGCATCTTGAGCAAAAAAAAAAAAAATGAATAGAAATAATAGAAATGCAAATCAGTTCACTCTGGAAACGCCTGAAAGGAACAGCTGAATTTGCTTGCACTGATACGTTTGAGCTACTTGAAAGAACATTTGATCACTGGGTGTGGCAAAGTTCCAATTTGTTATTTTTCTTTCTTTCGTGGATTTTACATTTTTAATGTATTAGTCTTTTATCATTTCTGTGAACTGGCTTGCTGATTATAAGTGAGTGTGTAGGAAACTCTACTGCAACTCTACTGATGGCAACTATTGATGCACTCGTTTGAATGCTCTGAACATATTGCACATTAATTTAACTTAAACTTCTCAGTGTTAAGAAAAGAAAATATTTCACAGTTTGCTGAAGAAGTTTGGTTGTTATTTTTTGAGATTTCTATATTTGTTTTCCTAAACGTTATTAATGAATTCAATAGATTTTTGTAAATTAAATTTGTCAATAATATTTGTTAATAATATGGATTCAGTCATTCGAGCTTTGAGAGGTTCCTTAAATCACTAGTCTTCCCAATGGCCAGCAGAGGGCACTTTCATTCAACAAGTTTGATTTGATTATTGTTACTTGAAAAACAGAAGAATTAAGAAGAAGAGAAAAAAAAAACTTTCCTTCTGGTCCCTAAAGAATTAATTTAATAATTAATTTAATTAATTTAAAATAATAAGATATTGATATTGAGTTTTTAAGTTGTTATTAAATTATTGAGTTATTGGTAAAATTGTTTATTTACTCACTGTTGCTTGAGGCCAGTGGTTTTATGCCATCCCATAATCTGACAATATGATGGCCATTGGACAATCCATGACCATTTTATTGCCATTCGACATAGAATGTCCCGTGAGATTTCCTGGAAGGAAAGGAGAACAATATGTGCAAGTCATTTTGCACTATTGCAACTGTCTGATAGTGAGAGGCCACGTGAGTCAAAAACACAAAACATCACTTACTTAGTTTAAAAATAAGAGTTTTTAGCACTCTTGATTTCATATTTGGTTGTGGTCT